>JAFIDM010066059.1:37843-50098 GCA_023159025.1 Thereuonema tuberculata
GAATCATCTTTGCAAATCTAGGAGCCATTGGAAATGTACAAAAGATTGAAGGCCAACAAATTGATGTCTGTGCCAAAAGTTAATTTTAGAGGATATTAGGATTGTGTCTGTTATGAATCTGACCATGTTTTTGTATGGACAAAAGAAAAACACATCGACTGGCTGCACAAGTCCTGTGCATTTTGGTGGTATTCATTTTTTTTGGTAAAATCAACACCTTCTGGAACTGTAGCATTGTAAAGTTCTTCTTTATTAGATGTCCATGAGTCAACAATTAGAAGAACTTGATTCTTGTCTTCCAAATCTGGCCATAAGACTTGTTGTAGAAAGATGTTCAAGTCTGCTTTGGTCATATTTGCTGATTTTCCTGCGATGCTTTGATGTAGGGCAGATTGATTTTCCGACTAGCTGGAAATTTTCCTGTAGCCTCTGATACGAGAGAACACACATGTGTGGTAACAATGTGCCATTCATGGCAATGGCTGGCATTATCATATAAGAATGCGTGGAAGCCGAAATCGATCCGATAGCACCGTAGACACTTTTACATCCTTTAATCTCAAAGAGTTCTCCCTATCTCAACTCTTTCTCGAACCATCATTGATCGAAGTTAATTATTTAATCAGGAGTGAAGTTTTTCTCTTCAATTAGAGTTATAATTTCCTGACAAATTCTTCCGTTTTTGTTTTAAATCAGCAGTTCCTTTGACATTTTTTACTAACTTTATGAGTTATTATCCAAGAAACTATCTTGTTCTGTTTCTTGAATTTTTTAACCCATGACTGCGAAGCTTTAAATGAAAGAACGTTATCGGGATCTATTATTTTCTTTGTCTCCATTGCCCAAAGTCTAATTGTCCGATTGTGAATTATAGCATTCTTCTTTCGCATTATGCTGAAATGATTTTTAACTTTATTATTTAACAGTTTCTGGAGATTTTTTTTACCATCCGAATATTTCAGCTTTTTCTCTAACTTTTGTAGCAAAACTTTATTTTTGACTTAGTCTTTTTATGTTTTGAAACTGTTTTCAAACTTACCGTGGTATATCGTTCATAGCTAATCCATGCTGGTACAACATGGGAGGGCCAGAATTATTTGGTATTTACCGTTTTGTCCATATTCTATATGCTTCAGCCAAATACCCTTCAGAAAATACAGTTTTACTTTTCAATGGTGGAGATGGCATAAAGCTAGAAGAGCTACTACTCCCTGCACTGTTGGAATGAGGCAGTGCCGCAGTCTGGTCAGCAGGATGTGCAGTGTTGCACATGAAATGGACTTGTTGTCGAAGTCACTTGCATTTTCCTTATCATAAACAGCGTCTTCATCAATCAGAAAAGTTGTGATTTCATCCACAACAGTTTCTTCTTCAAAAAGTTTTTAAGTTATTCAAACATCAAGCGTTCTTTTAATGTTGGTGTTTCATCTGATATACCGAAATAATCTGCTAATAACTTCACAACTACAGCTTTATTCATATTTTTTGCACTAAAAAGTAAACACCCCCCCCAAAAATGTAATATATTCATAAAATTAAAATCTTAATCGTTTTACAATGTAACTTTATTTTAAATAATATTTTATAATAAAAGTATTACAAATATATAAATATACATATAACAAATTACAAGTACAGGGTGAAGCACATAAAACCAGCCCCAATAGGTTTCAAGGTATATGTTGTATGTTCACCATAGACAGTATTCAATGCTAATGATCATGCGCATGTGATGTTATCTGCTCCAGTCATTGTTTGCCACAGTGGCACATGTGCTGATGAGTGTTGTTTTAGTGTTCGTTGTCCTGCGTGTGCGTAATGGCGTATTCAATTCCACAATGCATATTTATTGTGGAGGAGTAGGTTTGTACAAATTCATTCGCGTTGATTTGGAACATGACAATAAAAATATATCGACAATAATGTACTGACACAGCATTAAATAGTGTCCATTTTCAGAACCAAAATATACCTGAAACCTTTTGGGACTAGTTTTATGTGCATCACACTGTATAATTATGATAGCATTATATTAAAATTAGTAAATAATTAATAGTTTTTTTTTACTTTTAATTAAAATTTTCCAATATGGTGGCTGTAGTACTTGTAAACTATCAATGGCATGTAAAAATTCAGCAAAATATTTATTTTTGATGTTTTTAATGCAATACAACATAATCTTGATCAAATTCTAGCAGCATTACATTGTGACCCTCCTTTTGTCAGTATCTAATATTTAATTCAAATATTTAATTCTTATTTAACCTGACTTCTTTATAAATTTACATCAAAATTGTTATTTGCACCAAACCATTTTCATCCAACCAATGTAGAATGATATGGTGTATATAAATAAAATATTTGATTCAAATAGATGTTTTGATACATACAAATAATAATAATTACATATATTGATATAAAAAGAAAAGTCCTGATTCACTCACTGACTCGTCAACGGCCAGCCCAAACCCTTGAATATAGAAAGCTGAAATGTTGCACAGAGGTTCCCTTTATGATGTAGACAAGGAATAAGGCCAGATTTTTTGAAATTCCCACAGGATAGGGAATCAAGAGGATTTATATTTTCGCTTTAAAGTTGCCGTATCGATATAAAGGTGTGTGGCGCCAACCCGCAATACAGATGAGTTATCCGGAGAAGGCCACAATTTGCTATTGAAATAAAGTTTTTTTTTAATGCTATGTATGCAAGGGTTCTGGAGCGAAGTGACGATACACAGCTAGTAAACTACTAAAATAGTTGCTAATGAGATATTGTTAGTAAGAAAATCTTAAAACTCAGAAGAATGTATCTATTGTATAAGGGAAAGCGGAAGACTATGTTGCTGCTAAGTCAATATTAAAGATGGAAAAGTGGAGCCTCATTCTTTTGGCTGTAAAGGTCAATGGATTGAATGAGTGAGTTTCATAAAGCAAAAGTGACACCAAAGAAAAGCCGCCTTCTCTATTTGAGGCAGTGGTGGACAAAGATCACAGGTGAAATTTCAGTATAAAAATCAGAATGTGAGTTCGGTGTTTTGTCAAGGAAGAGGTAGCAGTTGAAAGGAATACTGGAAAAGATCTAAAAGTAACTACATCAACTGTGACAAAATTGTCTAAACGAAAGTGATCCAGTTTGCTGTGATTTGATTCACAGAATCAAGTTTGCTAAATGATTTAATTTTTAACTAACAGAATTAATGTGGCAGCAGATCAAAGGAAAGAAAGTGCAATAGAGACTTTGTGCCATGCCGGCGTGGCCATGCGGTCTAGATGGCGGTCTGCTGCTGTGGCCAGTTTGCCGGTACCCTGGTTCGAATCCCGGTCGTGGCATGGATGTTTCTTTCTTCTTCTGTTTCTCCTTCTGTCCATTCCAGCAGGTATCACTTGATGCTGCCTCCGTTGGCGTACCCTGGGCAACGATTTGTCGGTTAAAGGCATCATATCTCGCCCCTAGTTGTTGCCTAAAGAAAGCTGATCAAGCTATGAGCCCAGGCATTTGTGAAAAAAAAAAAAAAAAAAAAAAACTTTGTGTCAAGATACGAAAAGATTGATCTAAATTTTGCCAGATCAATGAAGAGAATACAGGAAGCTATACGGTAGAACACAAAGAAAGGCAAAGAGATCTCGCTCAGCAGACATCACAATAGAAGATTGTATACACAAAAGAGGACAAGAAATATCATTCGACAGGAAAGAATTATGTAGGTTAAGAGAGCATGTCAACCAGATAATAGCCAATACCAAGGAGATAATGGGTTGCATTATGAATTATATACAACAGGATATTTAAGAAAAGGTGGAATATGTGCTGAGGATTTTCATGCTTGATACAGCCAAAGAAAATATAGGAAAGAAGCATAATATTTTATAAAAATAAGTAAGTTGAGTTCATTTGAGAAAAACTTCCTTATTTGGCTAAATCTGATCACTTACTTTCTCCTGGAAATCATGACGTTAAACATGAAATGGCTTCTTTGAAAAATCAAGTTACTGTCAGTAAAAGAGGTAAAATTTTACATTGCCAATCCAGGGTATAATTTGCAACATTTTTCAATATTTCAAGAGTCAGATTGATGAAATATGTATTTTTGAAGCGGTGGATAGAACAGCTACAGCAACAAATTTGTTCGCTTTGACAGTGAAGAAAATTATCTGCGAAGGGTCCTTTTTTTCTGTGGGAATTCGTTCACTGCTGCCGGCATGAAGCAGATTCGTGTAAAGCCAATGGTAGACATGGACAACTTTGACTTATATATTGTTAGAACTATCAGTGAAATTATTCGGGGGAATGAATACCCAATGCTTTAAATCATTCATTTGAAACTTCAGTCAAAGATTGAATTCAACAGAAGCAAAACATCTTTGCAACGAATTATCCACATGGAGGTGGGAATGAAGTATGGAAGAATTAATATGAGGAAGTTCTATATCGACATTACATAGCCAAGTTATTAAAAAAATTCTAAAATTATTTAAGTAATAACAATAATATAAAAATATATTTTGTAACTTAGAAAATACAAAAACCAGAATGTTTTCGTTACGTTTATAAGATTCAGTTACAAGTTTCAGGAATAGATATTGCCATTAAATCCTGGAAATATAAATCTTTAAGCATATTACGTCACAAAAAGTTTTTCTTTCCTGAACTCGACTTTACATCAATATTGACATTACATCTACAGTATCATGTCTCACTCCTCCTTCAGGACCAAACTATACATATTCACATGTATTTATTTTATACAATGCTAAATCCAATTCTCTTTCTTGTTGATTACCTCATTACAAAACAATTCTTTTCTTTTAGTCAATGCAGATGAATCAGAAGCAGCTGTCAGAAGCAGTACAGTAGTCAAACGCCGATGGTCTTCTGAATCATCTGATTCCAGTTTACGTTTATCAATAAAACAACCACGAAAGAGCACTTCATCAGAAATAGAAGGTTTGTTGGTTTATTTTATTACGTTATTAGTACATAAAGATTACAAATTTTACTGAAATTCCTTAAAACATTATTATGCTGAAAAGAAGTTTATTTTGTTAAAGGAGTATCATCAAAATTTAATTTTATTATGAATTATTATTTTTTCATTCTGCAAGATCTTATCTGTAGTAACGATCTAGTTGAATGGTTGCAGTTCAGCTACAATTTTGCTCTTCGTTGAAGCTGAAATGAATCCTACACTACAATTATCTACTGTCAGTATTTTCTCCAGACATATATTTTCTTATTCCGTAGTTGTAGAGGTGTTGAAATCATTCATTTATTGCATTTCATGTTTGTACTGATTATTCAGTAACAGAACTAGAATTTATTGAACTGTTTATCACTTAAATCTGCTTTTAGGCAAAAAAGATTCCATACAGTTAAATATTTTACTAGCTAAAAGCTGATAGACATTAAAGTACACCTAACCCCCGAACAACACTATACTTGAAGAACATGGATACCTTCCCCCGAATTACACGGTTTCAAACTACACGGTTTTCGAGTAATTCTTTTGAAAAAGAATAAAATACATATATTATTTGATATAAAAAAATTTAGAGTAATATTCTCATCAATTATGTCAGCAATTAATGAAGTTTTAACCTTTTTAATACTTTTCATGTTTTAGAATTATATTTTCCCAATTAATTTGACTGAATAATTTATATTTTATTTAGTTTTCCAATCTTAAACCAAAATTATTATTCAATTTATTGATTTGAAAGACTTTTAACCAATTGTATCTAGTTATTTTTTCATTATTTTTTTTTTTTATTTTCACACTTGAAACGGAATCACGGTTTTAAAGAACACGGAACCAATTAATCGTGTTCTTCGGGGGTTAGGTGTAATACATATCCCAAAACAATGATGTATCTCTAACTTAAAGGATGAAACATTTTCTGTAGTTGAATTCCACTGCTTCAAAACAATGTGGCAACTGTTTACTATAAAATCAAATACCACCACCATAATGTCAAATCACACAGTGAGAAAGATGCATAATAAGAATGGTTTCAACATGCAGAAAATACTAATTTCACCTGCTGAACAAGAGAAGAAAACCTCGCATTGTTTACATTACCCAAGTCAACTGTAAATAGGCTTTGGCTCATACAAAAAGAATTAAGACATGAAGAAGTAAAGGAAGAAATAATTTCCTTAAATGGTGATGCACACTTATTTATTAGTTCTCTTCTACTGGAATCAATCTTTTGCATTATAGACAGTCGAGAAAAAGCACTGATTTCAGTGTCTCATTTGTACTAATGATATTGTGTATCAGTGAAGGATTATTTTAATTGTTTTATTTAACAAATCTGCATAAGAATTATTTAGATTCTGAAACCTGTTTTAAATATTAATAAATGCAGCATCCTTATACGAGGGGTATTTTTTAAGTCCGATTTGTTCTAGCTCCGTAAATTTCGTGCACCTGTCGAAATGCGAAAAGACATGGCAGCTCCCTGCATTCCTTGTGCACAAACAAATGCCATTTTATGTCACAGCATTACCTTGTACGATTACACTGCGAGGTTAAAATGTTGAAGACAACAGAATGGCCCTCCGACTGAAATACGGTCTGTGATTCGATTTTTGACAGCAAACAATATGTCAGCAGCGGACATTCATTGCCAAATATGCGAAGTATACGGCCCTAATGCAATGAGTGACAGCAAAATGCGTAAATAGGCGAGATTGTTCCAAGTCGGGCGGGACAGTTCATGTTGAAACACTGTCGGGGTGACCTTCTATAATCACAGATGATTTGGTATGCGCAGTTGATGTCAAAATTCATGAAGACAAATGATGCACGATTTCCATTTTGTCATTGGAATTTCCACAAATGTGCTACCTGAAAGTTTCTCGGCGGTCATGGGTTGGAACAGACGAAGAAGTGAAAACGGCGTTTGAATCCTGGTTGTCTTCACAAGCGGCTAAATTTCTATGACCTCTGCATACAAAACTTGAAAAAACGCTATGATGAGTGTTTAAACAAACAAGGAAATTACGTTAGAAAATAGCTTAATGTTTCAGGAATTAAATAATAAAAAAAAAATTGACACTATCTTTACTAGTTTTGGTTTCATTGAAAAACGGACCTTACTTAAAAAATCCCCCTCGTATATAGCTTGTATGTAATATTATGTGTGTGTGTGTGTTAATAGCATTCTGTTTGTCTACAAAGCTACATATTCTGACACCTACTTGTACGTCATGCTTATTTAAATACATCGATATGAATAGCAGTACTA
Source organism: Thereuonema tuberculata (assembly GCA_023159025.1). Classification (NCBI taxonomy): domain Eukaryota; kingdom Metazoa; phylum Arthropoda; class Chilopoda; order Scutigeromorpha; family Scutigeridae; genus Thereuonema; species Thereuonema tuberculata. The sequence goes on from JAFIDM010066059.1 coordinate 45,092, forward strand.
TGTACAAAAATAATTGTAGTTTGAGTTACCGATTTTAAATTATTTAAATTGCCCTATTTTTAATACTTTAAATACTTGTTTTACAGCCAGCTCAACAACAAGTGCAATGGATATCAGTCCATCATCAGAACCTTCCGAGTGGACAATTGATGAAGTAATTAGGCACATTAATCTCACAGATAGTGCACTAAGCATTCACACTGATTTGTTTAGAAGACATGTAAGTATCTGCTTAGGCAGTTCTATTAATGATTAATTCGTGTTTTACAGAAGGTTCATTATTACAAATAACTTGTGTAAATAGAGCTTAGTTGAACCTTAAGCCTTATTGGAATTGTATCTTATAGTTTTAACAACTTTACTATCCTTGTAAAGTTATCTAATGCCGTTTAGAATGTTCTTTTCCCATACGAACTTGCCTTACTCAAACTCTATAATATATTTGAACATGGAGACGTCTGCCTTTTTCTTTCTTTTAACAGGCTATTTCTAGTAAAAGAGCACATATTAATTTAGCTTTCTTCAACGATGTTTTTCCCAAGGAAAATATTTAGCATTGTTTGCAGATTAATATGTAATGATAACATGTCAATGACAGAAGAATCTTGCGATGTCACCAAACTGTTTTCAATGCTTATGTAAACTTACAAATCAGTTTTTTTGTTGAGTTCAGAATGTGCTCTAAGAAGCTGTTTGCATTTTTGGTGATTGCTCTTAAATACAGTAGTCTTTTTTTCTTTTTTTTAACTGTCATACATGTTAAAAAAAAAAAATAAAAGTACTGGGACCGCAATTTACAAAATAAATTAATAAATTCTCAGTATATAAAAATATTTTTCATTGATGTAAGATTTAAGTTCACACAAGTGTAGTGATTTAGACTAATATATTTTTTTTTTATTTTACTTTAATAAATTCTTATGCTTTACTTGGGAGTTTGTGGCTTGATTTTGCATTATTTGGAAAAGGGTTTAAAAGATTGTGTTTAAAAGATTGACCAAAAAAAAAAAAAAAAGCAGATATTACTGGCGTAAACTTCCTTAAGAATACATAAAAACAGGTAAACTTTTAATAATTATTTCTCTCTTTTCAGGAGATTGATGGCAAAGCATTATTATTACTGAACAGTGACATGATGATGAAATATATGGGATTGAAACTGGGTCCTGCCTTGAAGATCTGTCACCTGATTGATAAAATTAAAGGAAAGAAATATTAAGTTATGTCATCATCGTCTTCATTTTGCTCTCTCTTTATTTGCTAAATTTTCTCCCCTCCTTTGTTTCTCATTATGAATGAGCTTTGAGTACAATGTCGGGTTGTGTAGATGGATTGCACAGCATAACTCACCACAACTACGGGATTCGGATCTCTGTCGATGGAAAATTGTATTGCAGATTCAACTAGTCTTTCTTTGTATTCATCATCTGCCAAGCAAAGCATCTATCCATGTTTGTGGGTCACTATTTTTGCGGAATCCAGATTTTATCAAAAGCTTAAGAAAAACCGGTATTTTACGCATTGTGTATGAATAGTTCATCCACAGGATCCTTATGGACTTCTTTAATTTTCAGTTTTCTTTTTCTATAAAACTAAAAACAAAACAAAAAAAAAATGAAAATATTTCCAATAATACCAGATAAAAAATATTTTAATATCTTCTTCATAATGTGTATCATAATATATATTCATATTTTACCCAAACTATATTTTATTCACCAGTTTACATATTACAATAAAAACAATAATGTTTTAAGATTTAGATAATGTATAAAAGAAACTGTATGTTGTATAGAAGCATCAATGTTTGTCCATACACTGTCAAAGTCACTGTTCCTGAGAATTTACTGCTTTTTATTTCAACATAACTAATTTAAAAAATACAATACAGAAAAATGGTCTTCTGTGAGTAATGTAAAAATGCAAGGAAAACTATCATTGTTTATTTGATGTACAGCAATAACAAAATGATAAGTTTTTGAAAATTCACAAATAAAAACACCCCTTTTTTTTTTCAGTCTACAGAATTTTATTCATGTACATTCTCAGTATTTCAGTGTTATATAATAGTTTCGGTTCTGTTATTAAAGATTTTATTGTTTGATTTGGTTAACGCCATGATATTTTGATGAAAGTATCCAAGTTAAAGCAGTTTTAGTATTATTTTTATTTAGAATTAAGCGAATATTACGTTGGTTTCTTTGTTATATTCTCTTGTAGCATTATAAAAATGTCTGTGAATGTCATGGGCAGAGTATTGTTCCAGAGCACTGTGGAATTACTTTGTTAAAAAAATTGCTTGTAATTGTCTTTATTTAGTAAAAAGCATAATCAGTTTTGTATTGTAAAAAAAATGAACTTCACACCATTTTAGTCTTGATTCCAATACATTCATTAGAAGAACTGCTATAATTATTTTATTTTATTTTATTATTATTATACTAGTCTGTTATTCACAGTTAATTTGGTTCAAGAACCAATAAGGAATTATTAAGTTTTGTTATCCTAATTTATCAAAAGAAAGAAAAAATATCTATTATCTTGTGTTGTGTTGGGAGAGAAGGTTTTTGCTTTGTATTGCCCTGTAAATATTTGCTCATTAAATCTTGGCATATTCATGAAATAAACTGAGCAAACATTCAATTGTCTTTTGAATTTTTATTGAAATTTTTTGAACAGTTTTCAGTATTATAATATAACTTTATAACGTTTGACATTGAAACTTTCCATTTCCATACGGTATAAGTCTGCTAAATGAGTTGAAAATCACCATAGATATAGAATAAGAGATGAATTAACTTAGTTTAACAGGCTACAAGACAGATCAACAGCCTTACATCACTGAGCATCATGTTGTGCAATATAATCAATACACAGTGTGATATAGAGGATAGTCCTGGAATACTGAGGCCATGCAACATTTTTGTGCCTAAAATAATTTACTATTATTGTGGGAAGCCAAAGAGAAGCTTACAAACATCAACCAATGAGGTCCAGCATAACGTCGTTGCAATTTTAAAATTTCCTATGTGTCATGTTTGTCGTAAATTAATTTTGCAGATATTTGAATAGCGTTTTCGATTAGGTACCGAACAAAAAAATCTCTTAAGTGCAGATCTTTGTATTTAGCTGTGGTATATCCCATTTGTAAAATGATATTATGTCTGGTTCCGTAGCCCAATGGATAGGACACCGGACTTTCAATCAAAGGTTCCTAAGTTCGAATCTCCTACCCAGCAAAGAAAAAGAAAATTTAATTTACAGTGTTCATCAACTGAAGTTGAAATAGGAGATAAAATGAATAGATATTATGTCTGGTTCCGTAGCCCAATGGATAGGACACAGAACTTTCAACCAAAGGTCTACTATAACATCCCTTCAGCAAGGCTTTATGGTCACTGGCAGTAAATGTAATGACTACCGGAATATGAACTACGTCTCTGCCAATCTTCAGTTTATCATCTCAATAATGGGACTGGCACTGCATATCTATCAAATGATCTCAGCAATAGCACTTACGGCTTTGAAATCAATATGGTGATGAATATACCAACAAAGCATGTTATCTGTCTGCAATGACTGGCAATGAGTTTGTGCAAGCAGTGTTGCCAATAATGTTCAAACTGGCGTCTTGCTGCATGTGGGCCACAATATGTTAACCAACTCAATTTCTATAGACCTACAATCCTGCCCCTCTCAAATGCATCCAGCTGGTTTGGTGACAAGATCTTCATAATTATAATAAGCTAGGTTATATTACAAAAAAAAAAAAAAAAAAAAAAAATCAGCCAAAACTTCAGGACATTAAACTTTCAATTTTTTTATTCTTTATTTTAGAGACAGTGAACTCAATATTAACAAATGATGGTTTGGTTTAAGATTTTTTACAATCAGACAATGGCTAGAAAACATTTTTATTAATAGCTCGAAAATTAAAAATGGAATGGATTAAGATGATTTACATAACAAAGCTTACAATATATTGATCTGTAATCCTTGTTAAAAACAAAACTTTTGAAAATTACATACAATGACACTGTAAAAGAAGAACAACAAAAAAAGGTAGATGAAACAGAAATTAAAAGTATTTACTGTAATTTTGCTATTTCTGCTTCTAAAGTCTCTCTCTGAATCTGAAGCTCTCCAAAACGCTTTTGAAGAGATTTTTCTCGTTCCGTCTGACGGTTCACATCCTCAGTAAGTGACTAAAATTATAAAAATAGAAAACAATTTAATTAATGAAATTTAAGCCTGCAGAACAGAAGAAATTGAAAATTATAGTTGAACTCTCATTATATCACTTAACCACAAACAAAAACATCAAAAGCACAGTTATATAATTATTATTTTAATTTGTATTGTTTAACTGGATTTTGCTGAAGAACTTCTAATATTCACTGAAATATCTCGTTAATCCAACAACCATACACTTAAAAAAAGCTTGGAAAAATTATTCAGGGAATCTGTTACAATACATTTTATTCTACTTATATGATACAAAAAAAAATGAATGGGATGTTTTGGCCAATAAAATAAGAAATCCTTTCCTAAGGAAACTAAATTTTCAATATAATTCAAAACAAAATGATTAATATATTTGTAGTAGTTGAATTTAAAGAAGACCCAGAAGAAAAGATTCAATTTTCTAGGAAATCATAATATCAGTCATTCTATGAAAAAACGTTTACGTAAATACTCCTACTGGATTCCAAGTTAGAGCAATTTCATTGTGTAACTGCGAAAGTTGTAGATATACAGCATATCTGCATTCTCAACATTTGCCGAGATGGGCGGCATTTTTATCAGTAGTTTGCAATGTCACTGTAATAGTCAAAACCGATGTTTCACACCATTTCATAACTGATGCTGCTACAGCTGGAGAGAAGGACACTACTGCACACCAAAATAAGAATACGGCACACCAACCCTAACCCAGCACTAATTTCGGCTAGCATAATTTCAAATTTCCAGTGTTGTCATACCAACCTGCTGCTACTGTTTGGTGGC
>JAFIDM010066060.1:0-10528 GCA_023159025.1 Thereuonema tuberculata
TTATTAAAGGGCCTATTTTTAGAGAAACTATTTAAAACTTCTTTATAATATCACTTTATTCAGTTACAGCGTTAACAAATTTATCTTTCAAATTTATCATCTATTTATTCGTTCAAACATCATGTTTAAAAACGAACATTACTAAAACAAATTACTAAATTGCTGAAACACATTACTAAATATATTTTTCTGTCAACGCTTCCCTATTTGTACATTAATGATATTACTGATATTATAAAAGATTTAAAAGCATATTACAGATATTATATCATGTTGGCGATTTTGATTCTGTCAATATTCAAGTTTTAATTTTCATTTTCATGTATTGTAACGAATAAATGATTTTCATCAACTTTCCAATTATTAAATTGATTTGTAAAATTTACTCGAGATTCCAGTGTAATAATGCCGTTAACGTACTTAATAATTGATAAATTAAACAATTTTTAGATGCTTTATTCTTTAGGAAGATATTCTCCACAAAATTAGTTAAGGAAGTTACATAAATATATTTGCAGAAACGATATCAGAACTACACAAAATTCAGTTGGCATTTATTTTAATTATATCTGTTCATTAAGTAAAAGTACATTTTTTATACATTTTATGTATATCTAATTATTATTTCCTTTTATAATTATAGATGTTTTTTTGTTTTTTTTCTTTTATAAAAACGTCTTAACTTACTCGAAAATAAACAAAAAGACTAATAATCTAGCTAATAAACATATTTCTTAAACGTTATGGATGTATCTTATTAGTATAAGCTTTATACATTTTTTATTCATGAATTTATACTAAGAAAAATCGTTTTAACAAAAAATTAAGTTTTTAATGTATTTAAAACTTCATATTTATAGTTTTATATTTCAGAATTATTTTTTAGCTTACAAACTTTAGTTTATAATTTTTTTCTGCTGATTATTGATTAAATTTATTTTTACGTCTTACTTTCAAATACGCGAAAGATAAATTGGGCAAAAACGAGGTTTATCCCCCATTTATGATGCAAGGGGCACCATCCCAATTACAACCAATGAAAAAGCAAGTTGCGAGTGCGGGCGTGGCGAATGGGCAGAGCTTCCGAAAGTTTCTCTGAAAGATTATGAAAATTTAGTTATTTAGAGAGAAAAGATGAAGCAAAATTATATATAAAGAATTACATTGTATTACTAAAAAAAATATAATATAACAATATCATATTTGAATTGTAGTATAATATTAATATACAGTTAATTATTGGCAGCAGGGAACCACCTTCGGAGAGCACACAGTAAAGTGTTTGCCACAGGGAGGCGCGACAGATATTTTGTACCCGACCGCCAAACATCCTACGCACAGCACTGATGTAAGATTAATTATTATAAGACAATAAGATTTCCTCATTGATATATGTACTTTTTTATCGTTACTTTTTTTGTTTTCTCAATCCATAGTAATTAGAAAAAAAAAAAGATCCAATCAAACAAAAAAAAATAAAAATAAATTAAACTAAAATTTTAATTGCTTTGAATTGTTTTTGTTATATTTAATAATGAAATTTATAATGAAATGTTATAGAAAAAAAAATCTTAATTGAAAACAAGAATTATTTATTTTATTTATTATTTATTCATTAAATTTTGAAATTAAAATTTAAGAATTTTGGTTATATCGCTGCCAACTTTAAAAGATGTGTCGAAATTCCGCGAGCCGAATACGATAACTGCACAATTTCCATCTTTATTTGTATAAAGTTAAGGCGTAGTTGAGTGGGCGGTGGCGTTGATCGTTCGTTGTGTCTGCTCGACTGCCTCCCACCCGTATCACGGCCTTCAATTGCCGAATCATCTGATTTTTTTTGAGAAACATGTACATCCAAAAAACTTTTCCGATGCCACCGTAAGTAAATTTTCTCTGTTTTATTTTTAATCTCTTTATTTCCTCTTCTTTTTGATGTATTTACGCTAGAGAAACATCCTGCGCAGTTCGGACTTCATGAAAAAAGAATATCGTCACTTTAATTTTCAAATTAAATAATAAAAGTCTGTTTTTCTTTGCAGTTCGGTCCTAAAGGGCGATATTAATAATAAAAAAAAAAAATAAAAAAAATTGATATATATTTTTGTTTTTCCATTTGTCGATTGCGTCATTAATTGATCCATTCCAGTACCATGTAATGGATAAGGCTTTTGATGGTTTTCTCTTTCCAGGTAACTGCTCCGCTCCCCGCCTGAGTAAAACGTCATGGCGGCATAAGTGTACGTGATCAGGAGCCTTTTGTTTCTTCCCAAGGGTCGCACACACTCCGCAGATTGGTTTTGTTCGACGACATGATTGCTAGTGCTGTTGTGGCTGTGTCCGTTTGAAGGTGCTTCTGTCAGTCGATGGGTTTGGCGATGAGTTGGAGGGAGGCCTTTTAGAGAGGGAGAGCGCGAGGCCGTCCATGCTATGATCATTCACTTGTCAACTGCGCCTCAAACACATCGAGTGACTCTCAGGTAACGCTTCATCATCAGATCAAAAGAGTAATCGACGAAACTAGGCCCCAAACGCAAAAAACAAATAAAATAAATAAAAAATAATAATCATATTATAAAGAACGCGGAGGGAATAGGTAAGTTTTCGCGGAAAATTTTTTAGAATAAATAATAAAAAGGTCCGCCGACTGAGGTGCACGGAAGAGCCCATCCTACTCAGCCAGCTTTCTCCCGCGTTTTTGGGTTGATCCATTTCTCCTTAGAGAAAGTTCGTCTGTTTTCGCTTTTCATTGTATTTCAGGACGTGTTGATAACAATTCGAACGCGGAGGCTGATTATTTCTATAATAACCTCTCCATGTGATGGAATGCACGAGACTAACTATTGTTAGATGGTCCTTCACGAAAGGCAAGTCATAACTTTCATCTCGTGTTTGTTTTTATTTTTTTAAGTAGTTATTTAGTGTAATATTACATATCTGAGTAATTTCAGTGTTTATTACGATAATATAATTTAAACTGTAATCTTAAATGTCCGTCAAATGAAACGATTTCATGTTTGTTTACGGCGCTACTAATGATAACCTTTTTTTTAATTCAATTCAGCCTTAAATATATAGACATCATTTTCCTTGATTCATTCCGCTTGTGTTCTAAAACATTCCGGCACTTTCAGGTATAATTATTTTTATCTATTTAAAAGATCCTCGTATAAAAATTGATACTCAATTTAATCCTAAGCCTATATCGCACATTTGTGCTACCTTTATGTGTGTTTTTATGTTAATTTGTTTTTATAAAATGAAAAGAAAACACATTTTCATTAGGCCTACAATCGAATCCATAATATTTTACGACATTAATTAAGAAATAATTTTTACTTTAATTTTAAGTGGTTTTAAGTTGATGGACTAAAAAGTCATATTTAGATAAACAATTAAAGTAGATTATATATAATCTACTTCTTTAATTGTTTATTTAGGCTTATAAAAATATATATATTTATTTAGGCTTACTAGAATACATATTTATATTTGTAAATTTATGATACTATAAAAGTTAGGCCTATATGAAAGAAATGACTTAATTGTAATAAAAAGAACTTAATTTTTGTTTTTTTTAATGTGTGTTTTTTTTTTTGTTTTTGTTTTTTTGGGGAATTGACCATTTGAAATAAAATCTGCTATTTATAATGAATTAAAAGATCTTATTTTTTTTTAAGGTTTTATTTATTTATTTATTTATTTTATTTATTTACAGGTCGAATTGGGGTAGTTTAGACTAAAGAAGCCCTCTTGTGTGAAAATGTCCATATCTTTAAGAGGTAAGTTCGAGAATTAAATTCGTAATTTATTTTCACAGTAACTTAAAATTAAGTGTTTTTAACAGAATCTGTGGTTATTTAAAATAAATAAAGAATAATAAAATGTAAACTTCATAAAATTGATTCTGACGAGCGAGTTAATGAAATCTTCGTTGTTCATTTGTTGGTTTGCTGCCATCTGGTGACAAATGAAGAAAGCACTCACAAAACATTGCAATTTCACAATTTAACGTAGAAAATGAATTACATAACATCATTAATAATCAATCAGCTTTATTTACAGTATAGGCACGATTTCTTGCAAATCAGAATATGGAAGGTGTGCATCTTTTTGCTTATTTATTATAAGAACAATGATAATATATTAACATTATTTTTTTAAAAAGGATATTGGGTATTAATAAAAGTTAAAATAATTATCCATTATAGAATTGCCATTTAAAAATTATGAAACTAAAATTAAGCCATGAATGGCAACAAATTTCAATTTTTCTGAATATTAGAACATATTTTTTTTAATGTCTTTCAATTAATTTCTTGTATTTATGATAAGAAATTAATAACCTTACTTTTTAATTGCTTTTCAGCATTAATGTAAATTTACAATTTTATTATTTATATTAAGGATAATATAGTGAGGGAAATTAAAATTAAATGAATAAACTGTTAATGCAATTTCTAATTTAAAGTAAAGGTTAGTTAAAAGATACTTCATAGCTCCTATAATATTTTTACATAGATATCCAGTCGACACACTCCATTTAATAGCATCTAAAAATACAATATATCTTTTACTTAAACAGGAAACTTCTTCAGGTTAGTGAGGACGGAAAAAACTTTTTCTCTTCCTCTCTGGAATTCGTAAAAAACCTACACAGTCCAATTTATACTTAACAATATACTGGTAATAGTATATTGCACATTACATCTTTTTTACAAAACAATTAAATTTATCAAAAAAAAAAACAATAATTTATTAATATGACTTAAATCTTTACTAATAATTAATCTTAGTAAATCTAAGCTTAAATATTGTATTAAAGAAGATATTAAATGGAGTAGTGTCGACTGGATGTCTATGTAAAAAAGGCTAGTTAGTGTTTGTCCATTCATAATTCTTCAGTATTACTACATGAAAGAAACAACACAGAAATAATGTGATTTGTAGGATGTCACTGAAACATCAACTATAATGAGAATTGTATGTTTGGCTAAATACATTCAATAAGCAGTGAGGACCGTAGAAACTGTGTCCTGAAGAATCTGAATGTCAATCAAAATACTTCGTATTTTTACCTGCTGTAGTTTATCAAACTGTTATTTTCCAAATCAAAAATTTACACATTAATTCTAAAATTAAAAATAAGGACTATTTACTTTTATTGTATCTCTATTAAAATATTTATGGTATAGTTCAAGTACTCCCATGTTTTAATATTTTTGGCAGATTTAAAGCAAATAGATTAATGAATTGTTTATTAAGGATTGGAATTCTATGGCACTTGAGTAGTTAGGTTTAGTGATAATCCTCAGCTTGATATCCTAAGTTATTACAGCTACAAGATGAGCACATTTTTGATTCTGCTCGTTATTAAGCAACAATCCACATTATTAACACTTTTTTTTTTTTTCTTTTGTCTTTTTGCTTTTTAATTTTTTGACATTTTGCTGATCCCTGAGAAATGTCATTGAAGTCCATTTCAGATGCTTTGTAATGGGGTATTTTTTTTTTTTAAATACGTCATATATTCTTAAAAGTTATTCTTTACAATGATATTGTCACACCGTGGAAACATTTATCTATCAGAGCTGACAATTATCCAATTTTGAAAAGCACTAATGAAGTGTTTATACACTAGCGATAGTAAGAACTAGATTAAATGATCTTTGGAAAAGTGGCATTAATTAAGAGTTGTAATGAAATAAAATCTAATCAGGCATGCCAAATTTCCGTGGAAACGCGGATTTCCGCTTTTTTCCTTTTTTGCAGATTCGCGGACTTCCGCTTTTTTCCTTTTATTTTTATTATTTTCCCTTTTTTGTTTCGTGGTACACCGTGTTAACAATATATTATGTGTAAATGAAATGTATATTACTCGACTTGCAAACAAATTTTGTCTTAAATTTTACCTCGCGCATAATTTCCTCTTTTTTACATTTTCCCCACTCTCATGCCTGATCTAATGATGTTTGTGTCTGAGAATGCCTTTGCTATTAGTTATGTAGTTTGTTGATTATATCTGATTTATAAAAGCACTTCATAGTTAATCATTGAGAATAGGAATGCAAAAATGTAATAGTTTGCTATAGACAGAAGTAAGGGGACTTCGCTGAAAATTGTTTCTTAGAAACATAGACAGTAAAAATTCTTCCAATAATATCTTAGGGTAACCTCAACATTTTCTCAAGATCAAAGAACTCATATAAATAAGTTACATTGTTGATGGAAGAATATTATTTATAATTTTTAATTTATTTCCCATATGTAAATAAAGTATTAAAATCATATAGTCAGACATAAAACTTAAATAAAGTATCATGACAATATGAAATTACTGGAATCTTGATGTTTTGATGAGGATTGTGGGAAAGAGAAATAATAGGGGATAAATTAAGACAAGAGGAACAGAAAGAACTAAGTTGAATTGTAAAAGAGATGTTTCTAATTATCTAAGAAGGGAAAGTTAACATAAAAAAATAAGTCGTCTTTCAAGTGCAGTGATTAAAAACAAGCTTGCAAGGATTTGATACATAAATAAAATAAATTAATCACAATTCCAGAAACCTATGTTAAATGTAAATATATACTTGACTGGGATAATGTGAAAGAGAAAACATATTCCTGTCATTCCATAAAAATTCAAGCTTTTTTCAGAAATAAATTTATTTAAGTAAATTGTTTATTGAATTATTTAAAGATCCAATTATAATGAATATCTCATTTTAAGGATATCAAAAGAAAACCATGAATCAGTTTTACCAAATTATTATTTATCTTTAGTGAAATATCAGTATTAATTTCAGAACACTTCATTTTTACCTAATAAATTTCAGAAATAATTATTGGATTTTAGTTTTGAAAACTCAAGAAAAACTTTTTTTTTTACAGTCGTGCCTAACATTTTTCTATATTTGCTAAAGTTAGGATTACATAGATTAAAATGGAAAAAAACTGAAGCAGTGATTTTTTCAGTTGAAAAAAATAATGGAGACATTAATTTTTAGAGAATTTCTCTAAAATTGCACAGTTCACTGTTCTATAATTATTTTTAACTATGATATTTACGTCATAAATATGGGTTTTGTGATGGTGGACGATCCGTGCTGGGCAGGTTTTCTCGGGGTTCTCCCCTTTCCCTTGCACTTCTCCCAACATTCTTTCTCAGTCTTTCTCTCCATCTGTCCTTATTTCCGTGGGATAGTACAATAGACCTCTGGTCGCAGTGCTCGGCTTCTCTGCCACCCACATTCACTACATAACATAACACTTCATAAATATGTTACTCCATCAGCCATATAGTCTTTAGGAATTGTTTTTATCAACATACACCATCATTATTTCACTAATCTTTTTCATCTTAAATTTTTTATATTGCCTTTGTACATATGTTTGTAAATTCTTAAGCTTTATTCATTAAGCTGTTATTGTTAGTGATAGCCTTATAATGTAATTCGTTATAGGGGTCTTTTGGATCCTTCTAATGTAAATCTTAAAAAAAAATGTGTAAAACAAGCTTCATGAAACCAGACAGAATGAAAATAATATGTAAAGCACCTGCTTCAACTGAGAGAATGAATATTGCCATTTAATAAAGATTTTTATGACTTTTTTCCCTCTTTAAATGATTAGCTAAAATTTAGTGACCTATTTCTAGTTTATAAATAGATCTACAGCACAAGTTAACATTTTTTTTGTGCTGTAAGCTCATAGTTTTACTGTGATTTTATGACAATAGCACTGTGAGCATATTCAATTTTTTTTTTTTATCATTTTGTGATAGTAACGTATCATAGTCATATATAGTCATTATAAATATATATATATATAATGCCTCTACATATATATGCATATATATATATACATACACTAGTCAAGTCAATTGCAGGACATTTTTAATTTTTTAACAAGATGTGTATCGTAAACTTTACTTTCATGTAATTCATAAACATATGAGTATATATAACATTAATTATTATATTGATGTAAATGCAGTGATGTTATAATTATAAACTACATTAATTCAGTAACAATTCTCTTTGTTTGATTTATTGCCAACTGGAGTTTCTTTTAGTTAAGCTCAAGCAGACCAAGCTTTACCTTACTAAAAATTCTTTTAAATATATTAACAAATAATAATAACAGTAGTAAATTCTTCAAAAATTTGTTTGAATTGTGTTAGAATCTAGCATTATGGAATGTTATTCATCCACCCTTCATTAAACATATGGGAGAAGATAAACAGATGCTTGTGTAATTCTATTAAAGTCTTGTTTTCATATTTAGGAGTTTTAACAGCCTTAGAATGAAGATACATGTTTACCCAAACAAGACCAAACTTCAATAATTACCTTTTTTTTTTTTTTTTTTTTTTTTTAAAAGGAAAGTTAGCTTATAAATAAATACATTTGTCTGTTGATATCCTTAATATCTTTTGAATTAGTAAATGATCTTCCTGAAACTTGAAATATTTACAGTCCAAGTGTCACCTAATTTTTGTATTTTGAAATTTTGTTTGGATTATCATGTGGAGAAATTTGCACACAAAAAAAAAGTGACAAAAATGTTCATAGAAAAGCTTTAGAAGTGAAACAATGAGTTCTCTGATAGCATATATTGAATTTATATCAATATCCAATGCATGATAATTTATTGAAATTTGTGCATACTTTCATTGCAATTATTGGATTTTTTTGTGATTTAATTAATTTTTAGCAAATGGAAAATGTTACTGTTTATATTTGGTGTAATTTATAAAAACCTAGAAACAAAGAAAAATCGAATATGCAATATTTAAAGCTTTATTTTTTTTTTCAGCAATTTTTTCGTTGAACTTTTTCCAATTCTTGGGATTTTTCTATAATATTTAAATAAGTCAACTCTATAGAACCGATGTCCTCTTTTCTTCATTTTTCAGGTTCCAGCAAGTCGGGCAAATCCCGTCCATCGTGTGCATGGTGTGGCGATGTGAAATGGGAAATGAGGTACACGCTGCCATTGGTGCATGGTAAAAAGGAATTCTGTTCAGAAACATGTCTTACAGAGTTTAAGAAAGCCTATACTAAGGTAGGTTCAACATATTAACATTATTCAGCGTTAAATAATTTTGTCAATAAATTCTTAGTTACCTCACCTAATTCACCATCAGGATTTGACTTTTGTCATCACTTACATTTTGTACTTCATTATTCTCTAAAATCTTGTTTTCTTTATATACCATAGTATAAGTTTGTTAGTGTTTCCGTGCATTTTTCCCTTTAGTGCAGGGAAAATACATTAAAAATATGACCTATTTCCAGTAAGATATATTGAAAAAGAATCAAATGCATTCTGTTATAAAAAAATTAAATTTGTCTTTCTCACAATTTTATGTATATTCACTGCATAAGGTAAGTTGAATGCAAAGATGGGCTACTTATACAATACAATCATTTTATTGCCAATAATATTTTACAAGACATATGTATGCATGAGATTTGACAACTAAGTCATCTCAGGGAGATCCCATTGAGAAGACAAGAGGGCACCATGAATTAGACAATTATCGAAGGGAATATATAGCAGAACAATACAGGAAAATATATATATAAAAGAGAAAATGTGCAGTGCAACAACGGAAAACATTCATTGTTGCGAGGAAGTCGACAAATGCAAAATGAGCATTGTTGAATTTCAACATGTTGCTTCTCTCTGTCAACAGTGGCGTGCTATCAAATAATGAGTTCATTCAAAAAGGAATAATATTTGCTCAACTATTCAACAAATCATAACCGCTTTCATTGGAATCAATTCTTCTTGGATTATCCGTGCTCTTAAATAACAACCAATATAAATTCCTAACCGTATTTACTACAAACTCAATTTACTGTAAATTCAAAGAATCACCAAGCCAAATTATTAACAGTAAATAAGGTTAGGAATTTATATTGGTTGTTATTTAAGAGCACGGGCTGATTGTATATTTTGGCGGATAATATCAAATAATGAGTTCATTGAAAAGGAATAAAATATCACTTTTTCCCATAACCGCTTGGAATCAATTCTTCTTGGATTATCTCATACTTACCAGGGGGAGACAGGGAGGTGGCCTAGTATTAGTATATTTTTAAAATTGAAGCATAAATGTGTTTTTTTTATTTTTTTTTAATTGAGTAAGAAGAGAACACTCAGATATCTTTAGGAATTTTATTCCAAAGTTGACATGATGCATAACTGACAACTCTTCTATGATTGTTACACCTAATATAACCTAGTATAAAAATACTTTTACGTATATATTGTCGATTTCTCATTGTCATTCTTGTGCTAAATGACTTAGTGAGGTGGTGTGTTTGATTTGTCACTGGAGTGAATAATCACCCAAATACAAAGCACATAATTAGATTGAGACGACTCCTTCTCTTCGATGAAAATTACAAGGATTATTTTCAGAACCAGATTATCATATTTGTTTATTGAAAATCAGCAGAAATGTTTTTTTCTTGAAGCAGGAATGGAAATGGCACCTCCAGAAAACTAAACTAAAAAA
>JAFIDM010066060.1:10928-32827 GCA_023159025.1 Thereuonema tuberculata
GTAATATACAAATAAGTGCTTTTCGTTTTCTTTTTTCTCTTTATTTCATTACACGCATGTTAAGCCTTCTTATTTATTGCACCAGTAGCAACAGCTGAGAATGTTGAATGATATATGACAACAAATCTATGCATAGAGGAATCAAGTTAAATCTGGAACCAACAAACGTAACTCTTTAAGATTAGGTGTTTTATGCTTATTCGCCATAGCATGTTAATGGCTATTGAGTTTCAAAATCACATAAAATATAAAGGGTTCAAGTAGCAGATGCAGGGACTTCGTAATACATACATTCTGGCATCTTTGAAACCTGATGAAAGAGGAAATTTGGATATTTGATATTTTATGTTTTTGGGAAGCCACTACGTAAATATTTGTACAAACAATTGCTGCTCCTATATCTCTTGAAAAATTAAGGTACTTGAAGCTAATTATTGCTAATAGACCCAAAAAGGTATTCTGAAGTCGTCTACCTGAGTTTAGCTAATTGTAAATAAACGGGTGTTTTTTTTTTCTTCTTTTTCCTCCTTAATAATAATTTTTTTTCCTATTTAGATTACTGTTGTTTTTAAATTATTTATGATACATAATTTGCATCTATTAAGAACATTATTGCTCTTTTAATAAAATTAAATATAATATTAATTTTATAGTTATTAATTTCAACATCAACCATTTCATATTTCAGCTTCAAAATGCTTATAAAGTGAATTTTTATCTTAACCATTAAGGTTTTATAATACCTTTCTTATAGTATTTGAAAATACATTGATATACATTGCCAAATAAGAAACATTAAGGGTCTGTTTCAGTTTCAATTTTTTATAATTTAATTTTATATAAATCATGTAAGGTCTAATGAAGCCTTTCAAAAATATGAAATAATCATAGAAATAAAAGACAGTTGGGATATAAAATACTGCAAGCTCTGAAATTAATATTTTTCAGTTTTTTATATTACAGATTCTTCTGATTATATTTGCTGTAGTCATTAAACTGTAATAATGTTGGAACAGGTGTTAAAGTTTATTCTTTCCTATCCTGTAATTTCGTATCTTTTGACTACTTAAAGAAGAACTTCTAGAAATAATACTGTGTATGAGCAGGGCTGTGAATTCGGAGTCGATAAAAATGTACCGACTCCAACTCCGACTCCTAACAAATTTAAATTATAATATAAATAATATGTTAAAATTTTCTATTTCATAGACAATAATTTGATTAACTTATTTTTTTCAGGATATATTTTGAATTTAAGTTCTTTGCAAGTTTCAAAACATAACGTATTTTATGATTTTTATATTAATGAAAGCAGCACCAATGAAAAACTTCACAATGACAAAAAAAGTGTCAACAAAGTCGGATGTTTTTGAACACTTTACAATAACAACAGAAAAGTCAGGGAAACATTCTGTATGTCAGTGATTATAAAATATGATGATTGTGAAAAAGCATGTGATGCATTTATTTATTTTATTTCTATATTGATATATACAAAAAGGAGTCGGGAGTTACCATAAATTGAGGAGTCGGTGTTGAAGGTTTTATGTACTGACTTCATAGCCCTGTGTATGAGATAGATTTACATTATTTAGTGTAAATGAAATCGAAAGGAATTGGTAGCAAGTATAGAATGGAATGAAATGAATTCTGCAAACTTATCATTTGAGACACAAGAAATGGGAACGATTCTCATTTAGGTGAAACATAATACAACTACCATTGAATAATATAAGGGCAGAACTAATGACGAGTTGTCGCCTGCCCATATTTACCCCCAAAATTGTATGTCCCATTTCTTTTAGCTGGCTGTCCCATATAATCATGGTATTGAACAAAGATGTAAAAGAAGAGTAAGACCACAATAAAAATTGTGGATTTTGAAATCTTTAATTTAATAATTTAAGTACAGTAAAATAAATTAGTTTTTACATTAATTTTTCAGCATAAATTATAGTTTATTAAATTAAAAAAATAAATCCTGCCACAACACAAATGTGATTACTGAAAAGTTTAAAAATTATTTCTTAAGATAGTCTTTTATTTGGATTTATTTGAACTGGGTTAGAGTAGCTTAATCAATGAAAAAAAAAAAAGTCCTGTATTTTATAAATGGCATTTATAAAATATTTCATTGAATGTGAGGTGGCAACCCTCACACAGAACCAGAAAATAATCATAGTGAAACCTTCAAGAAAATTACCAAATACTGTGAAAAAAAGATATAGATTAAATTTAAATCAGGAAAGAACCAACAACTTGAAAAATTACTGCATGTTTTTATTGAATTTTTGCATTCTGAAAATGGCCCACAAATGATGAACTTACCAGGAAATTAAGACCCAGGCTTGTTTGTTTGTTTTTTTTCCAACCAATTCATAAAATCTGAGGAAACGAAATATATAAACAACATAAGCATGATTAGAAGAACAGAAAACAATGACAATCAAATATGTAACTTTTATTTGTTCAAATGCAAGTCTTTACTTGTTTATGAACTAAATATAATGTTTTTGTAATTTAAAAGACAACAGACAGAAGAACATTTAGTTCTGGAGTATCAATTCCTGTTATTATCCAAACAATAACAAAACCTAAAATCAAATGAATGTGGTCTGTAATTGTTAAGATGACAGTAGACAGATGGTTTCCAAACTTTTCACAGAAGTAATATACTAATTCAACTTGGCATCAGCTTTTATAACATTAATGTAATTCTTGAAAGAAAAGATTAAAAAGATTTAAAAAAAATAAAAAGCATTTGCCAAGCTTCCTAGCACCAAATTGCTTTTACTGAGATCAGTTTATTGCTTCTTAAAATGATATATAATGTAAACTAAACCATTCTTAAATAATAATAATAATAATAACCCATGGTTTGGGCTCTTGATCTTGATACAGGACCTCATCCTCACATACAACTACAAGAAACACATTCTACATGTCACAAACCCGCATAACGACACATGCAGGAAGTGCCACACTAGACATGAGACTATCGACCTCATAATATCAGGCTGTTCCCTTCTCTCTCTGTAGCGTCGATCGTTCATCAACAGCTAGCACACAAACACTCACTTATTAAGAACACGGTCCCGTACTACAAGTACACAACACAAAGCATTTTAGTGTCGTCCACACTTAAGCTGTACTGAGACTGCCCCATTCACACAGACAAAACAATACATCACAACAGATTTGACATTACACTTGTTGATAAAGCCAACAACAAGACATATCTGATTGATATTGCAGTGCCTATCAGCAAGAAAACTCAATGTAGACAAGATCAGTAAATACACCGACTTAGCACACGAGCTCCAGAAGCAGTGGAGATGTGTTGTACAAATCGTCCTGTCCACCACTGGTATGGTGCCTCACACACTGCACCACAGCCTTAGCACACTAGTATTTCACAAAAACACTTATGCACAACTCCAGAAGGCTGTGGTACTCAACACCACATGCATAGTTTGGAAATTTACGGACACAACCACACATCCTAACTCCCCTTGCACCCTTTTTTTACACTTAGTAACATGTGCTTTGGTCCTTGATCTGTCATGTTGTCTTAGCCGGGAAAACCCAAGAATAAGAACATTTATAAAATAATAATAATATCGAATAGTTGATCTGTTATGGCATGAAGATTCTTGAGAGTAGATATGGATTTTAGCAAGAAAGAGGAATTTTATAGGAGAAATAATTATACTGAAATTAAGTCAATTAAAAGAATTCAGAAATGCTTTAAAATCAACATCCAATATGTAAAAAAAAAAAAGAAAAAGTAATTAACAACTTAGGAATTTATACAATGTTTTCAATAAAATCAAATGATGACAGTTTCCTTAAAACTAAAAATAAGATTAATCATAATAATCTAGAAGATATTTTGGAAAAACAAAGCAACACATTTTAATATAATTCTATGAGCCTATTGGACACAAATATAAAAGCATACTTGGAAGTAGTAGAACATTGTAAAAAACCTTTAACGTTGAAGTTGACTTGTAGTATGTGTAGTAACTCCCTTAATTTCAAGTAGAAATAATAGAATGAAAATCTTAAAATCTAAATAATAGAATTAAAATCTACTATGATGTGAAAGTTTAGATATAAGATGAAATCTTGACTAAAAATTTCAAATTTCCTGACTTGTTTGATCTCCTTATGAACCTATGAATAAAATTAAATCAATGTTTCTTTCAAATGGTAGGCATTAGATTGATCTCTGTTTCTATTTTACTAAATCAATTGTAGATTAAATATACGGCTTTATTTAAATTATGAACATGTTCTTTTTAAGTAATATTTAAAACTATGCCATGGATAATAATATGTCGCACAACATTTTATTAATAGCTTCTTAGTTACTATACACAATGGCCAATAACATTTTTTTAACCTTCAAGAGAAAACAATGAAGGTTCATAATATCATATACATGGACCTAACAAGTTTAAATCAATTGTGAATCTCATCTCCAGATAAGGGTTGAGATTTTGCAATTAGTTTTATTCTGTAATTTTATTTTGATTTGTCTTTCAGAGCACAAAAAAGAAGTAAGAAATTTAAGTCTCACCTAGAACATGCAAATCTTTCATTAATATTGTGTTTATGCAATTTTCTGTTTTATATCCCTGTTACAACATTTGTTAAAAATGATATTATCTTGATATCAGAATCTGACAAGAATATTATTTGATATTCCATTTTAAAAAAGAGAGCAAAATGTTGTGATATTGTTTGTTAAAATACTCCCTCTAGTAAATGTAAAAGAAAGTAGTTGTAAAGCATTTTACTAAACTTAACATTTCATATTTTTTCTTTAAAGGGTGCTTGTGCGACATGTGACAATATTATCCGAGGTGCTCCAGTCCGTTTAGAGGAACAAGGCCAAGTGAAAGATTTCTGTAGTGCAGAATGTTTACACAAACATCAATTCAAAGAGGGGTCAAGTGAACGAGGGCGTGGTCGTCCTTCTTATATATTGCCTGCTTTTCCATTCAATAGTAAGTTTTGAATTTTTTTTCTTTGTATTAAACTTAAAACATAATATTTATATTTTTAGAATGTTCAAAAAGAATTCTCAAAGAGCATTTTTTTAGAGAATTGCGAAATAGTATCTACGAATATAAAATCCTATAGCCAAACATTCATGTAAAAATATAAGTTTAAGGGAGAAAGTAAATATATCGTACTGAAATATAATAACTCAAATGGATTATTCATTGCTCTATTTACAATTATGTTATTGATTATCTCTATGGGATAAAGGTGAGTGGGTTTAAGCTGATTAACTGTCCTGTTGGTCTTGCAACACTGGAGCCTTACCTCTTGTGCAGCTTGTTATGGGACCCCTTTTTTTTTTTAAAGTAATGAACAAGAATATTAATGAATCTATCTTGCTTGTAATCGAGAGACCTAGGCTGGAAGTAAACATTTATTTTAATTTCATTTGTTGTGTCAGTCAATTAGTAGATTGTCTCTCAGTCCAGATGAAAGATCTTATGAATTACACAAAAAATGCGAACATGAGATGTATTATGTACTACACTTTGAATAACACAACTCTCATATGACTGTCATGATGAGCTTTGGCATACATTGTGTGATTAACATAGGAGTAGTGAAATGCATTGTAGCCAAAGGCAGTGCTTTTGAAAATAGGTTCTAAACGTTGTTAAACTAAATAAAAAAAAAAATACCGAAGAATTTTGTTTTTGGAAGGGTAGGGTTAAAAATACAAAAAAAATTAGTTACAATAAAAACATTTTAAAATTTTTTTTATAAATGTGGAATACAACTGAAACAACTTTCAAGCATTTTAGTTGGTATTTTGTTGTATTACTTTATTTTCCGTTTCTCGTAATTACACGATTTTTAGTCTACTTTCAGTTAATGTATACATGTATCCTTTACCTCTAATAATTTTTGAATTGTTATGTAGATCTTCTTACATCTTTACATGCCTACGGATAAGAAATGATTATCTATTACTTTTACAACTTTTATATTTGACATTTTTACCGTGTGAAGAAATAACACCTTTCGATGATAAAAAGTCCCAGAAAAGCATCAGAAGTGAAACAGTGGATTCTCTATAGTATTTAACAATGCTTATTAATCCATTTAATGATTCTCATGGGCATACTTTGTTATGATTAAAATAAGTAGGACTAAGCAATTAAGTTAGCATGTGAATTTAATTACATCTTTATTAATTGTTGTACCAATTAATTTTAAACATATCATCCTTGTGCAGAAGATTAATAAGCGGATTAAGATCCTCTGTTTAAGACATTCCATTTTTTTGGTTCTAAAACTCTTCTATGGGAATTTTTTGTCATCTTATCACATTAATTTCTCATAGACCCAGATGGAAAAATTTGATTATAAAAGTTGCATTGTCTCTTACCTTTTAAATGTGCATGTCAAGTTTTAGGAGGATTTATCCAGCTATTCAAAAGTTGTTAAGAGGGGGAACCACACATAGACTGATTGATCTTTTTTTTTTATTCTCATTTCAAAGGAAAGTAGCTAAAAAATTACATATGTAATGCAACCTATGAAATAATAATATGCCTCGGCTCTTTTCTAGTAAACCTGGTAAATAACTTGATTTGCTGTTACATTTCTTCAACTACAACAGATGTTTGAAGTGTGCAATTATTCATAGTAATTACTTTCATTTGTCTTTGTTCTGTAGGTCAGTTTTCTTGGGATGAATATCTGAAAGAAACGAATTCAGTGGCAGCTCAGGCATCATGTTTTAAACAGGTAAGGTTTAAATTAATTAATTGTCTACATATTTGTAAATGTTCCTGAAGATATTGATGTTTTTATATGAATTTGATAATTTAATCCATTGTATCAAAAATTCATAGTTTATAAAAATAAAATTATGCTATACAGTTGTCAAAGTAATGCAGGACTTTTCAACTTCTTACTAGATATGAATTCATATTCACTTGTTTATTCAGAAAATGTGAATAATTACAATGTTATAAAAATATTCTATAGAAAATATAAATCTGAAGCTTTTATTTAGATATATATATTATCCACTACCATGAAATGTTCAAGAAAGAAAGCAATCGATTTCTCATTGCAGTAAAATCACAATTTAGATTTATAGTGCTTTGTATTATCACTAGGGCTTGGATTATATGCAAAACACATATTTGTTATTAAGATGTATATCAACAAAATTGTAAGTTTTCTATGCTTATCTAATGTTTGATAGAATGGCCTATTTTAATCAAAAAACAGTTATGCATAGAAACTTACAATTTTGTTGATATACATCTTAATAACAAATATGCATTTTGCATATAATCCGAGCCTTAATTATCACTCACTAAATAATACAATATAGGGTGGTAATTTGTCCCTGCATTTCTGTCCCTGCGGCGGTAATTTGTCCCCTGCGGGACAAAGCAAAACAAACAGCTACTTTTCCCTGCCATTGTCGCATATCCTTACTATCAGTTACTACTATTTAACATATATTTTGTATATTTAATAGCAATCTGTATTAAAACATTCGCTTTAGGAGTTTGCGAAATCTCTGAAGTGACAGGCAAACCAAATACTCGCGAGGAAACATTGTCTCCTAAGTTACTGTAAAAATAATAAAATATTCATAATTAAAGTAACATCGGTCACTGTAAAGCTTTTGATCAATGACCTAATAATACTTTGGGGTAAAAATAAAGTCCAATAATTATTTCCAAAACAATATTTATTAAATTTGTGTTCGGGACACACTTAGGTACAAAGAATAGTTGATTGACCCACATATGTTTGGAAGTGTGAGATATGTAGTACGAAATGTTGTAACCAGATGGGACATGCTTGCAGGAATTGCTGGGAGGATAGAAGGAACAAATATGGTATTTGAAATTATCAGTTTGTTCACATACAACCAGTTACACATAATGTATTGGGAAAACATTGTGTTATGCACATATAACCTGATGAACATCCTTCATATTAGTCTTCCAGGTTGTGCACTGTTCATTGCCATCGATGGGAAAGACAGAGAATACCATCAGCCAAATGCGATTTGTTAATGTATGCCACCTCGCACTGAACTGCAGTTATGATGTCTTGCGAGTTAAAAAAAGCGTTTCCCACGCAATGGCTTCTTCACTTTAGCAATGAGATCGAAGTTACACAGACAAAGATCAGGGGAATAGGGTGGGTGTGGCAGGACCTCCAACGCTAATGCTGTAAACATTTAACAGTGTCTGCGTTGTGGGTCTAGCGTTGCCATGCAAGATTATTGTGTTGCCCGAGTTCAGGACGTTTCTCTCATACTGCACGATGAAGGTGGTACTGCAGAAATGAGATGTAATACTGGGTAGTTACAGTGTTCCCCTCCCAGACAGGATGAACACCTTAACTGTCATGTGCCAAAATGATCATCAGCTAAGTGGGGGATGAATTTTGACGAACCTTGTGTCACCGTGGTGACTCAGGTTGACGCCATTCATTGGACTGTCGCTTCAATTCCGGTTCATAAACTCATCCCATGTTTTATAGATTGCAATGATATGATGCAGCATGTCGTTTCCTTCTCCAAGAAATCTCTAGATTGATATGACATGTCTCATAGTGAGTCCACTGCTCTACCTCAGTTAGGTTATGTGGCACCCATTTGGCAGCAATCTTTCACATATGTAAGAGCTGCCATAGAATGCAGCGCACTGACGACACAAGAAAACCTGTATGCCAAACTAATTCTATCACAATCCAGCGCATTAAGTTTTTAACAAAAAGAAATTCTTAACATAAAATAAATTTTTTATGTCTGACCAATACTCTTGTCGCAATCTCATCTTTGGAACTTCCTTTTATTTCCGTCACCTCAACAAAGAGTATAATACCTTTATTATAAACTACACAGCTATACAATATTGGGATTGTATAAAGAATATGAATTATTTTAAAAACTTTATATTTTTAAATAAAAATTATTTTATTTAGCTAAATAAAAATGTAATCAATGTTAAATTCAATAAATATTTCAAGACATTGTTTAATCCACAGCGTGTCTTAATGCTTTTTGTTTTCTTTTTTTTTTTTAGCATCGAGTGCCGCCGTCAAATGAATTTAAGATTGGAATGAAGCTTGAGGCACTTGACCCCCGTAACCTGACGTCCACTTGTATCGCTACAGTCGTCGGGATGCAGGGGCCACGCCTTCGTTTACGCTTAGATGGAGGTGATGACAAAAATGATTTCTGGCGTTTGGTTGATTCTAGTGAGATCAATCCTATTGGCTATTGTGAGAAAAATGGAGGAATGCTGCAACCACCATTAGGTAGGAAACACTTAGTTAATTCTCTCCTTTAGACCGTATTGTAAGTAAAGTAGTTTTATGTACAGCCTTGTATTTTTCTATTAGCCTAATTTCCTAGGAAAATGAGGCTGATCAAATCACTCCGATTGTATGTGTATTCCCCTAATTTCTTGTAAACTGCTGGATGGATATTCTTGAAAGATCCTTAGGAATGTTTAAAACTTTTATAATGGGTCCTTGTCGAGAAACGATTGTGAGAAGTTGACAAAAATTGCCATTGAAAAGCTGTGGAATCGAAATAATGGATTTCTATTAATGCAGGCAGCCCTTGTTTTATGGCGATTCAAAATTTATGTTAGTTTAGAATTTAGGCCAAAGTGAGGAAAAATATATTTAAAAAAAAATTGAAAATGCCAAAAAAGAAAAATTAAATTTTTTGAGTGAAAATATAGCCATAAATAGTGAATGCAGGCTACTTTAACATTTATATTTAGGCTCTGCCCACTTGGTCCATGTGGCTCCTTCCCTCAAGTTTTATATCACTCAGTAGTCCCTTGTTGATTGCCTGTAAATGCTGTGGTAAGAACGTATTACAATTTAAAGTGATAAAAGTTTTTAAAAATAAATGTGCTCATGTCGGATAAAAGAAATGTACCCACTTTACTCTGTATGCATGTAATAATTAAGTTATTATTTATTGTTTCATGTTAATTTAGTACACCTATGAAAGTACGTAAATATATTTCATTAATTTTAGTTCTACGACTAAAATTTATATTATATTTATATTAGTGTTGTTTATTTAAATAAAGCAATATAGTTTTGGATGTGTGGAACGCAACGCTCCTGATTACATTATGTAACGAGTTCGTTGTATATCAATTCAATTTACGACGCCACTATAAGAGTGCAACACCACGTAAAACGAGGGCTGCCTGTACCTGATTGTTTCAGTCAACGAACTTTAAGCCTGTTTTAGCTAATCCATTAATTAATCCATGGTTTAATATGATGAAATTTAATCCAGTTTTGACAACTTATGAAAATAATGGGGCATTTTTGTTTCTTTCAAAAACTGAAAAATTCTTACTGTCTGCATTCAGCAGATATTAGGATTTCCAAACTAAAGTAGACTTTCACTTTGTTGTTTTCACAACTTTTTTTAAAAAAAAAAATAAATTAAGAAATTTTAAGGAAAATCAGCTTTAAGTTTGTCAAGCTATTTGTCAATTGTAAAATAGTTTACATCCAGTTTCTGCTTATTTCTAAAAATTTGTATAGTTAGCCATTTCCGAAACTTGTCTTGAGAAGAAAAAAACGATAAAAAACAAAAACAACAAAAACAGTTTGCACAAGCAGTATACAGATTACCATCACTAAGATAATGTTAGGAAATAGTTAAAGAAATAAAATAATAATAACAATAAAATGACTGAATTCATATAATTGTAAGCGTGATCCAATATGTACAGTGTAAGAGTCATTCAAATAAAAATGAGCCAGTGGCCTTAGTAAAATGCTGAATGGGTTTAGTGCAGGATTTTCAACACCGAACATAAAGGTGTTAAGGTACTGCCATCACAAGAGTAGCAGTCTGCTTTTGTTCAGAATGTTATGCTAGTGTTCAGTCTAAACAGTTGTATTGAATTAACGAATGTTGAGCAGAGGTTGGTCATCCAGTTTTTTTTAATCACAGAAGATGTCGGGAGTACAGAAATCCATCACTGCTTGATTAATGTGTATCAAAAATGCATGTCTTTTGTCATGTGTGAAAGAGTAAGTGGTACTGAGAGGTTATTATTGGTGATGATTCGAGGTCAGGCCAAGCACACTGTGTTCAACAATGCTTATGTAGCTCAAGTTGACAGTCTCATTTGGGAAGACAGAAGAGTCATGGTGGAAACACTTGCCGACAAAATTGGAATACGTGTTGTGGGTGTGCAGGCTGTTATCAAAGTTCATCTGCAATAGCGGACTATTTGCAAGCTGTAGGTGCCCTACAACTTGATTCTGTAGGGCAGAAAGACATTTGCATGGATCTTTCCCTGGAACATTTGCTCCATTTCATTGACAGAATCATTGCAGGAAATGAAACATTTCTTGTTAAGAAGCCCTTTTGTTTGTTTACATTTGAATGACTTTCATAAAAAGAAACAATGACAAAAATATTTGTAATAAGATTTTTGAAAATTTTAAAACTAGAATTATACTTATTTTGAAAGCTGACGGCCGGTTTCTCCAAATAGTCTTAAGCTAATCCTGGATTAAGTCCAATTGAAATCAATAGAGTTGCGACATGAGGTAATACTAATACTGTTGGAGAAACTGGTCGTTAAGAGTAGTTTTATATATTTTTTTTATTCTATATTATATTTTTATCTTATATAAATGAATTTCCTTCTAATGATTAATTTACTTTTGAATTGTAAAACTGTAACAAGTGATAGCACAAGTTTTTATCTCTATTTCTTATTTAAGGTTTTCGAATGAATGCGTCTTCTTGGCCAATGTTTCTACTAAAAACATTAAATGGAGCTGAAATGGCACCATCTAAAATATTTAAAAAGGTAAGGATTAACTCCTTTGTCTTTTATTTGCATTTGTCAAAATTATTTCTTTAAATTAGGAACCTTTATTATCAACATCTTTTTAGAAAATGAAAAAGATTTTATGAGGCTCGTCCAGAAAGTAAGTTCCATTTTTATCCTTTGCCCCAGCTTCGCTGCCATCGCAGTTCGGCGTATGCGCATTAGTTGCTCTGAGTCAAGGAGAAGAAGATGACACCATTTTGAGGTCGCTGTCTGTTGTTTACGCTTTACAGCGCTTGGTTAGAATGGCAAAGTTGATTGAAAATCCCGCCGCAAGAGAGATTAGATCTGTCATTCATTTTCTGAATGCAAAGAACATTAAACCAGTCGACATTCATCAACAGATTTGCAAGGTGTACGGAGAAAATGCGAAGAGTGATTCATCACAACCTCACAAACGTTATTTTTTCATTCATGACAATGCCAGACCTCACACTGCAAACGAGACACGACAATTCTTATAGGACTTTGGCTGGAGCCAGTTTGCCCACCCTTCGTACAGCCCTGACCTCTCCCCTAGCGACTTCCATCTCTTTTTGCATCTGAAAACGTTCCTTGGTGGACAAAAATTCAACAACTATGACAAGCTCAAAGGACATGGTATCGCATAGTTGAAAACACAGGTGGCAACTTTTTTGAAGAAGGCATACAAAAACTTGTGCCAAGCTAAGACAAGTGCCTCCAAAATGGTGGGAGCTATGTTAATAAATTGTGTACGAATTGTAGTTTGTTTTGCAATACATAATTTGTCTGTATCTGTACTCATGTTGTTTTTAATATCAAACGGAACTTACTTTCTGGACGTACCTCATATTTCTTACTGATAATTACATTTCAATATTTAATCCTACTTTCTAAAATCAGAATCTAATTACAGTACCAAGAAATTTTAAAAATAATACAGGCATTTAAATGATTAAGAACAATTAATTTAAAGAATTTTAAAAGAACGGTATAAAATAAAAATTGGTAAAATGAATAATTTAACAGTAAAAAAACAATAATGTTAAAGGTATAATTAGTGAAATTAATTTTATTAAATAGTTCTCAGTTTAATAAACGTTCTGAAAATCTACTTTTTGTTATTTTTTTTTAAGATTCTTAGAAGAAAGTTTTCTGATCTTACAAAAGATAACAAACTTGCTAAAAAAATATCTTACTTAATTTAAAGGATGTGATGTCTTTGAAAATATTACATCAGAACACTTGGATCACACCGTACTTTTGAAATTTTATTAATCAAGTGCACAGTTTTTTTGAAAATTTAATGAATATTGGAAAGTATCAAAGGAGGAAGCACAATGAGTGTAATGAAAAGAAAAAATTCTAACTACATTTAGAAACAGCGTATAGTCCCATGCAAATGACAGTTTATCAGACTTTGTAATATGTCCTGCAAAATTATTTGATATACATATACCATTACGAATTTCAGAATTCGGAATTAATTAGATTAAAAGATTCTTTCCAATTATGGCATCATAAATGAAATAATGATTTTTTTTTTGTCCTCCATTACTTTTTCATTTTATTTCATTTTAACTTCCTTATTATTCTGGTACTGCGTTTCCTATAAATGTAATGAATAGAAGCAAATTTCATTTTTATTCAGAGTTGGGAGAAAGTCTTAAATTTATATTCATAAGTGAAGTTTTGGTCCAAATGCAAAATAGTTCAAAGAGGTTGATTGCAATAGAGATGGGCTGTTTGGGATCATTTAATTTCAAACAAATAGTTAAAATGAGATATTTACAAACTTATTATGGTTTTGATACTCAAATTTACAACAACTAATCAAAGTATATAGAGCAATACTTGTTAATAGAATTTCTTAAAGGAAAAAAAAATGTTCTTAAGGTACTTTTCTGGAAGTAATATGAAACTCTTAAATGTGATATTGTTTACTCTGAGCTTCTATGAACAGTGAAGCATTGTTCTTCAGCTTCAGGGATCAGCACAGTCAATTTTATTTTTATCTGTTAGATTTCTACTGATAAAAGTAAAGTTGACTTTCTGGTATCTATATGTAATGAGAATAAACTTGAACAACTTTTCTTTTAACTAGTCTTATTTATTTATTTATTTAACTTCTGCTAAAGCACAAGAATTTCCTTATTACTCTAAGCAAGTTTCACTTTATATTGCGATCTCTTGCTGAATTAATTCCTTTGGTTCAGGCTGTTTTGATTGACTACAGGATTCTTAGTTATATGATTTCATTCAGACTGCTATCAAGACATTATCAAGCTATTGTAGTGGGTCAGGAGACTATGGGAATACATTAATCTTAGTGCTTTTTTAATACAAAAGTTTCTGTATATTGTGATGGCTTATATTTCCTACAAAACTGAAGCACCAGGTGCTATAAATGCGTGAATAATGAGGTTCGGAAGGCCGTATGTGAATTACAGTGCTTATATCAGTACAAT
The DNA here is from genome assembly GCA_023159025.1 of Thereuonema tuberculata. Taxonomy (NCBI): domain Eukaryota; kingdom Metazoa; phylum Arthropoda; class Chilopoda; order Scutigeromorpha; family Scutigeridae; genus Thereuonema; species Thereuonema tuberculata. The sequence continues at coordinate 25,252 of JAFIDM010066060.1, forward strand.
AGATAAATAATAAAGAAGAGAATTTCTAATTCATAGTAAATAAATAAACAAGGTAGCGATTAGTAAACCAATCACAATGCTTCGCTACGGCTTCTGATAGGTGAATGAAGGAAATTATTCAAAAGGTTTAATACACTGAATTCGTAATAATGATTTAGAAAGAAGGATGAATAGAGTACAGATTGAGTCACCTTTACGTTAGAATAGACTGTGCCGTGGTGGTCTAGAAAATGCATTCACGAGTCTGTTTGCGACCCCAAGCTATTTTACCCACCCCTATTTATATGGAATAATTGTCATTCTTAATTCAAACCTTGTTAATACACTGAATTCCTAATAATGATTTAAAAAAAAAAAAAAATCGTTGTTTATATGGAATAATCGTTATTCTTAGCTCAAACCTTGTTAATAGACTGAATTCAATAACTTTTTAATAATTTTCTTCATTTACGTATCAGAAGCCATTGCAAAGCATTGTTGGATACTTGTCCACAGACAGACAGACAGACAGACAGACAAACTAAGTCTATAAGGCTTCAATCAGAAGCATAAAAACAAACAAGTAGAAAATCATTCAGGAAAAGGATTCATCAAATCTATTAGCACAATGTTTATAGTTTTATTCTATAGTCATAAGCCACTTCCCAGAAAAAAAAAACCCTGGAACATTTAAATCATGTGTGTTTAACTGCATTTTCTTAGGAACCGCTTACACCAAGGACAAATGAATTTCGTCTTGGAATGAAGTTAGAAGCAGTAGATAAGAAAAATCCACAGCTCATTTGTGCAGCCACTGTTGGAGCCGTAAATGGTGATATGATTCATATTACTTTTGATGGATGGAGAGGCGCCTTTGATTATTGGTGCCGCTATGATTCACGGGATATTTTTCCTGTGGGTTGGTGTGCAATGAGTGGCCATCCATTGCAACCTCCAGGTAAGTTTCTTTTATTGATTATAGATATCTAATCCTACTATTGATCATTTGAGAAATTTCAAATTTTAAGAAATGTTTTTTACATAGTATAATTAAAACAAACAGGAAGAGCACAATTCATGTCTTATTAATTATCTTATTTTTGCAAATGTTTCATCTTCAAATTCATAAATAAAACTTCAGAACTAGTTGCAAACCCCTTTCTAAATTATGCAAAAATCGAAGTCTTTTTTTTTCCAATGAAGTTCCAGAATTTAACTCATAGTAATAAAATGCTTGTCGCAAACAGGTCCATCCTTATTGCTGCATTTGCCATTCTGGCAGAATTCAATTCAGTAGAAAATAGAATTCTTACATGATTCCTATTTTTGCTTCTCATTTTGGGGTTTCTGCCTTTACGCCACTACTCCATTTGCACTCCTTCTAGAACTTTATGTAGCAAAACTTTCTTGAAGTACCCACTACAGCTTAATTCCTGCAGAAATTCAGTACATTGTTCTTTCTGATGATAGCCTAAAATGTAATTTTTCTGCCTGGTCCTTCTTTAGACCAGTTCCTCTTTACTACCTAACATTATAATGATGGTGCTTGCTGTTTGTCACTGTAGCATTACCTTTTAAAATGAATTTAATCACAAAAAATCATTTAAATTTGAATTTAATCAAAAAATATGTAACTCAAATATATAGTTTTAACTAATAAAATTAGCATTTCTTCAGTAATTTATTCATATTTCTTTCCACTCTGACTGCTTTCAGTCTGTCTGTTTGGATAGGCTTTGTCAGTTCCTAATTTATGTACATAAGCAGAACTGTGTATCTTTATAATCTTTTAACATCTTTATAATCTTTTAAATGCAACTGTAAATGAACAAATGGTTTATTGAATAATATTTAAATGAAAATGAAACAAAACACACAGTAAAAATCAGCAATTATTAACAGAATCTTTCTTATAAAAATAAAACATACTTGAATTTTCACCTTATCTTACATGTTTTCCACATAACGTCTAGTTCTCCTCTCAAAATACTAACTTCGATAAAAAAAGTGGCAAATATATGTAATCTGTGGTTTTACAATTTATAACTACATAAATCCTTTCAATCTAAATTGCAAAATGTTTATCTGATTGTACCCCATTCATTAGCCAGTCACATTTTATAAATATTATTTGTATCTGAAAAAAAAAAAAATATATATTGTTCACAAATTTAGTGGTTGATTTCAGCTATGCTTTCTGTACAGTTATGTTCTCAAAAACGGAGAAATCAACCATTAGAAATGAGACTTTGTTTTGAAATACAGTAATTCAGCTGTTGCTTGCATCATATTGTATCGTATGCATTTCCCAGTCAGTGCATTGATAGCACCTTGCATCTTTATTATACGTGTATATTTTAACATACAATTAAATACAGGATGTCCCAAAAGCAGGAAGGGGCAAGATATGATGAAAATGGTAGGGGCCACAGAAGGTTTTGAGTATGGAAATGACCTGGATGGGGTGGTGATATATTGAGTATGGGGACCGTGAACAGCATATTGGATTCAAGTCAAAATTTTTCATTGGGAGTAAGCTCATGTGATACATGTTTTCAGGCTAGAATTTTCAGAGAAAACCATTAGTGAAGCCAGTTTTTAATAGCTCATACAGTAACCTAGTAACTGACATAATGTTAGAAAATCTGTATTCAGTAGTAAATCACATTCAAACTGTTGAGATTGTGTTTCTGGTCATTGAAGGTGTAGCAACAAGCCAGAATGCCATTGACAACAGAAGAGAGGATCTAACACCTGGGAAAATTTTGATCTAAACAGCCCCGAACAATGTTCCCGGTTAGGTGCTTTGCAGTGAAGTCCCTGGCAATTTCGGTGGAACTCCGGCTGTAGGATTATTTCAATCCTCTCTTCTGTCGTCAATGGCATTCTGGCATTTTGCTCCACCTGCAAAGATAGAAACATAATCTGTAACAGTTTTAACATGATTTATTACTGATTTCACACATGTTCTAGCATCATGTCAGTTACTAAGTTACCTTAAGGATAACTTGTTATCCTTATGAGATCCTTATCCTGTATGAGATATTAAAAAAATTGACTTTACTAATGGTTTCTCTGAAAATTTTAGCCTGAAAACTTCTATTCCATTACCCTACTCCCATTGAAAAATTTTAACTTGAATCCAATATGGCAGATACTAAGATGGCCAATGATGTTCACGGTCCCCTTACTCAATATGCCTCCACCCCTATATTTTGATATTCAAACCTGCTGCAGTTCCTACCATTTACACCATATCTTGCCATTCCTGACTTTTGGGATGCCCTGTTATCTTTTTATATATTAAAGTATCCCTATTCAATACCGTCTAGACCATTATGTAGTAGTCCAAATGCAACAATATTTGGTCGAGTGACATTTCAGGACAATTGGCTGACATTTTCGGGGGGAAAAAAAGGTAATATAAAAAAATCACCAGTTGTGGCGCTGCAAGCAATGAAAATGCAGTTTCATTTGCATAAGTATGCGTGTTAGCCCAAGTGGTAACGTGCTTGACTGCAGCTTGGAAGAGCCAGATTCACTCCCGACGGCAGTGGAGTTATGGATTTTTCCTTTCTGAATTCTCCTCCAGATAGATCCTAGGGTTCAGCCAGCCCTCTGTAAAATTGATACCAGGTGGGTGGGCTTTGGGCTGATCATCTGACCTCAACTTAGTCACAAAATGCCGGGGGCCTTATCTCTTGACTCCAAGGGCCTGCTTAGGCTTATAGTGGGATATACTTAACTTTTCTATAATAATATACTAATTTATTGTAATGAATATAAAATTAAAATTCATTTGGGGGTATTATTTTGATTACACTGTTATTATTTTTACATTTTGTTATCTGTATATTAATAATTTACAATTTATAAAGGGGCTCCTGGTTCAGGAAAGTACAAGACTAGGGTTTTGAGTGTCCCTCCGCCAATGATCCCGATACCACAAGCATCTGTTGCAGAAACTAGCACCAGTTCTGAACCAACGACGGAAAATGTTGACACCAACAACAGCTTGTGTTCCTCCACAGCAGACGGATGCAAAGTAGAGGGAGGACAACCCACCTTAAGTGCTGTTTTACCAAATGTCACAATCACAGAGCCAGATACAAGCAGTTTACCCAAACAAAATCCCACAGGTAAATATTCAAATGGAAACTATCTTAAACTCGACCTGGTTCTAGAATGGAAATCAAAATTATAATTTATTCTAATTTATTTATTCTAATTTATAAATAATTAAAAGTTATAATAAATATTGCTGATGCATTTAGTTTGCTTTTGATGTCTCAAGGTTCTAAATGATGTTGTTTGCATTTTTTGCTGCTATGCTGTTTTTTTAATGCAATAGCAATCCTTATTTCTTACTGTGAAATAAAGTAAAGTAGGTTTTTACACCTACTTGCTCCATTTTCATTTATAACAGTTTTCAGCTTCCACCATATCCCAACATGACAATTTGCTTGCATTTCTGACATTAATGACATGATGCTACCTTTTTGATTTACCTTCCACATAGGCTTTGCTGTATCAGTTTTTAGTGCTAGCCTTGTAAGGGATAATGGCGTTAAATTTACAGGGAAAAGAAAAGCCAGGCTAGCAGGCAAACTTAAGCACTGCTTGGGATTGCATGGTTGGCATTATTATTAGGACATTGGCCTCTCATTTCAAAGTATCGGAGTTTGGATCTTGTGCATTTCATGATGGTAATCAATACAAACTTGGCAGTTCTTTCGCCATTATTCTCTGTCTGTTCTTCATTCATGGGTGTAGTACAACAGACCGAAGTTGCACTGCTTGGCTTCCCTACACCTAATCTAGGTATATCATCACCATCTAATCTAGGTACTACTTCGAATTACGACAGTGATTTGGAATCTTAACATGCTGTAAGTGAAAACTATGTCTATATTTTATTAGCAGATGAAATTTAAATGCTTTAACAGTTCACAGTATTACAGACTATTCTGTATTTTAAGCTAAAAATTGAGTTACTGATTATATTAGAAGAAATAATCAAACCTAAATAGCTTGCACTATTTTGAGAACATTATGCAGAAAGTATGGGAAATAGAGATACAGATCTGCTAACTACACTGGAGTGCAAAACTTAGAGACCAGTCAGGTTTTCACCTGTAGCTTCTCACAGGAATGGCGTGGATATGGAAAAGCTCACCAAAGGAACCTCGTGAAATGATGAAAGAAACAATACCGTCATACCAACGGATACAAAACGAGACGGAGGGATTTTCTGCAGAAATGGCTACAGAGCGCTGGCTGCTATGATACAGATGCATGATAAAGATGGAACAAAGAGAAGAGGTGATGCTCAGGTGATATGACTACCCCAACTACTAGGTGGTTGATGAGTTCTTGGGGTAACATTGCCCATTCCTCTGCCAGCAGTCTTCAGTGGGTGTGTCTTCCCACAGAGTCCCATATGTGTTTGATGGGATTTAGATTGGGGAAACATTTGTCCCATTGAACAATGTCCTTACATTCCAACAGCATATCAACAGATGCAGTACAATGGGGTCTGGTGTTACTGTCGATAAACAGGAACTCTGGGCCAACAACACCTTGGAACAGACGCACATTGGGAAGGAATACCTCAATATAGCAGCATGCATCACTTACAGTACCTTCTTCCAGTATCTGGAACTCTACATCCATTCAACATAATGCCTCCCCAAATGAGAACATCTCAACTGCCAAATTGGACCCTTTCTGTGATGTTTGCAGGTTGATACAACCTCTTGCCAGATTCGCTGCTGAGACTGAATCTACTCTCATCAATAAAGAGCACTTTACCCCATTGCACAGTAGTTCACTTCTTAGTACTCATTGCACCACTCTAAACAGTGTCTTCGATAGACAGATGTTAATGGGATACAGTGTACTGGCCATTGGCAAGTCCTTCTTGGTGTAATCATCTGGTCACAGTAAACTGCCAAATCCTGAATCCTCTGCAGCTGGTTGCAATAGTTCTTGCTGACTGGTGTGAGTCTCACTTGGCCTATAGGAGTATAGAATGATCATCATTGGGTGTTTTGGGTGGATGACCACCACCTGTCCTTCGAACTGCTGTACCTGTTATTCTGAAGACTGCCCACACATGCGATACGATGCTAAGGATGATACTTTCCAATAATGGAACCCTAGGTGAAGTCATCTAGATGTTGCTACAGACTATATGTCCAATAGACATCAAATGAACATCTTGTAACACTTGCACATACCTGCTGAACTGCTGCTTTTATATGCATATATGCAAGAACTTAGGTTCAAAATATATATATTTTTTATTTTTGCAAAACTTAATATTTTCCCAATTATTCATAAAGAAGGCATACATGTTGAGCTTTAACTTATTAAAAAATGAAAACATTCTTTCATGATGATAATCTGAGCATATTAATACTCCTTAAACATCTTCATTAAACAATATTTTGAAAATATTGTTTAATGAAGATGTTTAAGGAGTATTAATATGATAAGATTATCATTTTATTCAAAGGATTGATGTAAGTTTTTTTCATGATATTTAGCAAAGGATATTATTATTATTATTATTATATCACAAGTCTTATTTGTCTCTTCTCTTTAGTTTGTGTTTATGTCAATCATGGGTGTACTGCTGGACCGTACCTTAATCCGAGGAAACTCTCCCAACAGCCCATTAAATATGGACCTGGTTCAATGAACAGAGTGCTGAGAGAAACTGTGCAAGCATGCATTGACTGTGCTTTGTCTGAGAGACAAGTTTTTAATCTCTTGAAACAAGGGGATGGAAAAGTTATCATTGCCGGTAAGATTCTATTTAACAACAGGCGGTGAAGACTCACATTAATTTATAGGCAAACATAGTTAAATAAACTATGGGGGAAATAATGTTTAAAGTATTTCTTGCAAGACTGAAAATTAAATTACTTAATTTTAATTGAAGGATAAATGAAATAAAGAGAATCTGAAAACCAAATAATTTTTGTTACTTCTGTATTCATTTGCAGCTAACTTTGATGCGAGACAGCATACTTTACGGCTCCCATACGTGGACAAAGTCTCGTCCTTCTGGAACTATCTTGAGAACCTTTGTGATGAACTGATGTGTTGTGAGAATTTATTTACGAGTCAACCTTTAGAAGGTGGATGTAGTAAATGTGGCAAAAGAGGAACAACCAAAAGAGGTAATTAGGTTTTGTTTTCGGCTTTTTAATCAGATTACAATTTAAATGAAGGGAAAGGCTCTAATATATTAGAATTTAAGCAAAATAATTTATTAACAGTCAAGTTATTTTTTACTAATAAGAGAGGGTCATGATGTGTTGTTCCTAGATCAAGACTATGTTGTATTGCATTAAAAACATCAAAAATAAATGTTTTGCAGAGTTTTCGTGCCATTGATAGTTTACAAAGAAATATAGCTTGCCATATTGGAAAAATGATAATTTAAATGATTTTTCACCAATATTTAATAACAAAATAATCAAATACAATTCTTAACATAACAGATCTTATAAGCTATATAAAAGTTTTTTCTTTTTATAAAGGAGATTTATGAATGTAGACATGCAGCCAAATTTTAACAATCTGAATT
>JAFIDM010066060.1:37827-50056 GCA_023159025.1 Thereuonema tuberculata
GAATCATCTTTGCAAATCTAGGAGCCATTGGAAATGTACAAAAGATTGAAGGCCAACAAATTGATGTCTGTGCCAAAAGTTAATTTTAGAGGATATTAGGATTGTGTCTGTTATGAATCTGACCATGTTTTTGTATGGACAAAAGAAAAACACATCGGCTGGCTGCACAAGTCCTGTGCATTTTGGTGGTATTAATTTTTTTTGGTAAAATCAACACCTTCTGGAACTGTAGCATTGTAAAGTTCTTCTTTATTAGATGTCCATGAGTCAACAATTAGAAGAACTTGATTCTTGTCTTCCAAATCTGGCCATAAGACTTGTTGTAGAAAGATGTTCAAGTCTGCTTTGGTCATATTTGCTGATTTTCCTGCAAATGCTTTGATGTAGGGCAGATTGATTTTCCGACTAGCTGGAAATTTTCCTGTAGCCTCTGATACGAGAGAACACACATGTGTGGTAACAATGTGCCATTCATGGCAATGGCTGGCATTATCATATAAGAATGCGTGGAAGCCGAAATCGATCCGATAGCACCGTAGACACTTTTACATCCTTTAATCTCAAAGAGTTCTCCCTATCTCAACTCTTTCTCGAACCATCATTGATCGAAGTTAATTATTTAATCAGGAGTGAAGTTTTTCTCTTCAATTAGAGTTATAATTTCCTGACAAATTCTTCCGTTTTTGTTTTAAATCAGCAGTTCCTTTGACATTTTTTACTAACTTTATGAGTTATTATCCAAGAAACTATCTTGTTCTGTTTCTTGAATTTTTTAACCCATGACTGCGAAGCTTTAAATGAAAGAACGTTATCGGGATCTATTATTTTCTTTGTCTCCATTGCCCAAAGTCTAATTGTCCGATTGTGAATTATAGCATTCTTCTTTCGCATTATGCTGAAATGATTTTTAACTTTATTATTTAACAGTTTCTGGAGATTTTTTTTACCATCCGAATATTTCAGCTTTTTCTCTAACTTTTGTAGCAAAACTTTATTTTTGACTTAGTCTTTTTATGTTTTGAAACTGTTTTCAAACTTACCGTGGTATATCGTTCATAGCTAATCCATGCTGGTACAACATGGGAGGGCCAGAATTTTTGGTATTTACTGTTTTGTCCATATTCTATATGCTTCAGCCAAATATCCTTCAGAAAATACAGTTTTACTTTTCAATGGTGGAGATGGCATAAAGCTAGAAGAGCTACTACACCCTGCACTGTTGGAATGAGGCAGTGCCGCAGTCTGGTCAGCAGGATGTGCAGTGTTGCACATGAAATGGACTTGTTGTCGAAGTCACTTGCATTTTCCTTATCATAAACAGCGTCTTCATCAATCAGAAAAGTTGTGATTTCATCCACAACAGTTTCCTCTTCAAAAAGTTTTTAAGTTATTCAAACATCAAGCGTTCTTTTAATGTTGGTGTTTCATCTGATATACCGAAATAATCTGCTAATAACTTCACAACTACAGCTTTATTCATATTTTTTGCACTAAAAAGTAAACACCCCCCCAAAAATGTAATATATTCATAAAATTAAAATCTTAATCGTTTTACAATGTAACTTTATTTTAAATAATATTTTATAATAAAAGTATTACAAATATATAAATATACATATAACAAATTACAAGTACAGGGTGAAGCACATAAAACCAGCCCCAATAGGTTTCAAGGTATATGTTGTATGTTCACCATAGACAGTATTCAATGCTAATGATCATGCGCATGTGATGTTATCTGCTCCAGTCATTGTTTGCCACAGTGGCACATGTGCTGATGAGTGTTGTTTTAGTGTTCGTTGTCCTGCGTGTGCGTAATGGCGTATTCAATTCCACAATGCATGTTTATTGTGGAGGAGTAGGTTTGTACAAATTCATTCGTGTTGGTTTGGAACATGACAATAAAAATATATCGACAATAATGTACTGACATAGCATTAAATAGTGTCCATTTTCAGAACCAAAATATACCTGAAACCATGGATAATATAACATGGATAATATATAATAATATACCTGAAACCTTTTGGGACTAGTTTTATGTGCGTCACACTGTATAATTATGATAGCATTATATTAAAATTAGTAAATAATTAATAGTTTTTTTTTACTTTTAATTAAAATTTTCCAATATGGTGGCTGTAGTACTTGTAAACTATCAATGGCATGTAAAAATTCAGCAAAATATTTATTTTTGATGTTTTTAATGCAATACAACATAATCTTGATCAAATTCTAGCAGCATTACATTGTGACCCTCCTTTTGTCAGTATCTAATATTTAATTCAAATATTTAATTCTTATTTAACCTGACTTCTTTATAAATTTACATCAAAATTGTTATTTGCACCAAACCATTTTCATCCAACCAATGTAGAATGATATGGTGTATTTATTAGATATAAATTAAATATTTGATTCAAATAGATGTTTTGATACATACAAATAATAATAATTACATATATTGATATAAAAAGAAAAGTCCTGATTCACTCACTGACTCGTCAACGGCCAGCCCAAACCTTGAATATAGTAAGCTGAAATGTTGCATAGAGGTTCCCTTTATGATGTAGACAAGGAATAAGGCCAGATTTTTCGAAATTCCCACAGGATAGGGAATAAAGAGGATTTATATTTTCGCTTTAAAGTTGCCGTATCAATATAAAGGTGTGTGGCGCCAACCCGCAATACAGATGAGTTATCCGGAGAAGGCCACAATTTGCTATTGAAATAAAGTTTTTTTTTTTAATGCTATGTATGCAAGGGTTCTGGAGCGAAGTGACGATACACAGCTAGTAAACTACTAAAATAGTTGCTAATGAGATATTGTTAGTAAGAAAATCTTAAAACTCAGAAGAATGTATATATTGTATAAGGGAAAGCGGAAGACTATGTTGCTGCTAAGTCAATATTAAAGATGGAAAAGTGGAGCCTCATTCTTTTGGCTGTAAAGGTCAATGGATTGAATGAGTGAGTTTCATAAAGCAAAAGTGACACCAAAGAAAAGCCGCCTTCTCTATTTGAGGCAGTGGTGGACAAAGATCACAGGTGAAATTTCAGTATAAAAATCAGAATGTGAGTTCGGTGTTTTGTCAAGGAAGAGGTAGCAGTTGAAAGGAATACTGGAAAAGATCTAAAAGTAACTACATCAACTGACAAAATTGTCTAAACGAAAGTGATCCAGTTTGCTGTGATTTGATTCACAGAATCAAGTTTGCTAAATGATTTAATTTTTAACTAACAGAATTAATGTGGCAGCAGATCAAAGGAAAGAAAGTGCAATAGAGACTTTGTGCCGTGCCGGCGTGGCCGTGCGGTCTAGATGGCTGTCTGCCGCTGTGGCCAGTTTGCCGGTACCCTGGTTCGAATCCCGGTCGTGGCATGGATGTTTCTTTCTTCTTCTGTTTCTCCTTCTGTTCATTCCAGCGGGTATCACTTGATGCTGCCTCCGTTGGCGTACCCTGGGCAACGATTTGTCGGTTAAAGGCATCATATCTCGCCCCTAGTTGTTGCCTAAAGAAAGCTGATCAAGCTATGAGCCCAGGCATTTGTGAAAAAAAAAAAAAAAAAAAAAAACTTTGTGTCAAGATACGAAAAGATTGATCTAAATTTTGCCAGATCAATGAAGAGACAGGAAGCTATACGGTAGAACACAAAGAAAGGCAAAGAGATCTCGCTCAGCAGACATCACAATAGAAGATTGTATACACAAAAGAGGACAAGAAATATCATTCGACAGGAAAGAATTATGTAGGTTAAGAGAGCATGTCAATCAGATAATAGCCAATACCAAGGAGATAATGGGTTGCATTATTGTTGTGCTGAGGATTTTCATGCTTGATACAGCCAAAGAAAATATAGGAAAGAAGCATAATATTTTATAAAAATAAGTAAGTTGAGTTCATTTGAGAAAAACTTCCTTATTTGGCTAAATCTGATCACTTACTTTCTCCTGGAAATCATGACGTTAAACATGAAATGGCTTCTTTGAAAAATCAAGTTACTGTCAGTAAAAGAGGTAAAATGTTACATTGCCAATCCAGGGTATAATTTGCAACATTTTTCAATATTTCAAGAGTCAGATTGATAAAATATGTATTTTTGAAGCGGTGAATAGAACAGCTACAGCAACAAATTTGTTCGCTTTGACAGTGAAGAAAATTATCTGTGAAGGGTCCTTTTTTTTTTCACTGCTGCCGGCATGAAGCAGATTCGTGTAAAGCAATGGTAGACATGGACAACTTTGACTTATATATTGTTAGAACTATCAGTGAAATTATTCGGGGGAATGAATACCCAATGCTTTAAATCATTCATTTGAAACTTCAGTCAAAGATTGAATTCAACAGAAGCAAAACATCTTTGCAACGAATTCTCCACATGGAGGTGGGAATGAAGTATGGAAGAATTAATATGAGGAAGTTCTATATCGACATTACATAGCCAAGTTATTAAAAAATTCTAAAATTATTTAAGTAATAACAATAATATAAAAATATATTTTGTAACTTAGAAAATACAAAAACCAGAATGTTTTCGTTACGTTTATAAGATTCAGTTACAAGTTTCAGGAATAGATATTGCCATTAAATCCTGGAAATATAAATCTTTAAGCATATTACGTCACAAAAAGTTTTTCTTTCCTGAACTCGACTTTACATCAATATTGACATTACATCTACAGTATCATGTCTCACTCCTCCTTCAGGACCAACCTATACATATTCACATGTATTTATTTTATACAATGCTAAATCCAATTCTCTTTCTTGTTGATTAACTCATTACAAAACAATTCTTTTCTTTTAGTCAATGCAGATGAATCAGAAGCAGCTGTCAGAAGCAGTACAGTAGTCAAACGCCGATGGTCTTCTGAATCATCTGATTCCAGTTTACGTTTATCAATAAAACAACCACGAAAGAGCACTTCATCAGAAATAGAAGGTTTGTTGGTTTATTTTATTACGTTATTAGTACATAAAGATTACAAATTTTACTGAAATTCCTTAAAACATTATTATGCTGAAAAGAAGTTCATTTTGTTAAAGGAGTATCATCAAAATTAATTTTATTATGAATTATTATTTTTTCATTCTGCAAGATCTTATCTGTAGTAACGATCTAGTTGAATGGTTGCAGTTCAGCTACAATTTTGCTCTTCGTTGAAGCTGAAATGAATCCTACACTACAATTATCTACTGTCAGTATTTTCTCCAGACATATATTTTCTTATTTCGTAGTTGTAGAGGTGTTGAAATCATTCATTTATTGCATTTCATGTTTGTACTGATTCTTCAGTAGCAGAACTAGAATTTATTGAACTGTTTATCACTTAAATCTGCTTTTAGGCAAAAAAGATTCCATACAGTTAAATCTTTTACTAGCTAAAAGCTGATAGACATTAAAGTACACCTAACCCCCGAACAACACTATACTTGAAGAACATGGATACCTTCCCCCGAATTACACGGTTTCAAACTACACGGTTTTCGAGTAATTCTTTTGAAAAAGAATAAAATACATATATTATTTGATATAAAAAAATGTAGTGTAATATTCTCATCAATTACGTCAGCGATTAATGAAGTTTTAACCTTTTTAATACTTTTCATGTTTTAGAATTATATTTTCCCAATTAATTTGACTGAATAATTTATATTTTATTTAGTTTTCCAATCTTAAACCAAAATTATTATTCAATTTATTGATTTGAAAGACTTTTAACCAATTGTATCTAGTTATTTTTTCATTATTTTTTTATTTTTTATTTTCACACTTGAAACGGAATCACGGTTTTAAAGAACACGGAACCAATGAATCGTGTTCTTCGGGGGTTAGGTGTAATACATATCCCAAAACAATGATGTATCTCTAACTTAAAGGATGAAAAATTTTCTGTAGTTGAATTCCACTGCTTCAAAACAATGTGGCAACTGTTTACTGTAAAATCAAATACCACCACCATAATGTCAAATCACACAGTGAGAAAGATGCATAATAAGAATGGTTTCAACATGCAGAAAATACTAATTTCACCTGCTAAACAAGAGAAGAAAACCTCGCGTTGTTTACATTACCCAAGTCAACTGTAAATAGGCTTTGGCTCATACAAAAAGAATTAAGACATGAAGGAAGAAATAATTTCCTTAAATGGTGATGCACACTTATTTATTAGTTCTCTTCTACTGGAATCAATCTTTTGCATTATAGACAGTCGAGAAAAAGCACTGATTTCAGTGTCTCATTTGTACTAATGATATTGTGTATCAGTGAAGGATTATTTTAATTGTTTTATTTAACAAATCTGCATAAGAATTATTTAGATTCTGAAACCTGTTTTAAATATTAATAAATGCAGCATCCTTATACGAGGGGTATTTTTTAAGTCCGATTTGTTCTAGCTCCGTAAATTTCGTGCACCTGTCGAAATGCGAAAAGACATGGCAGCTCCCTGCATTCCTTGTGCACAAACAAATGCCATTTTATGTCACAGCATTACCTTGTACGATTACACTGCGAGGTTAAAATGTTGAAGACAACAGAATGGCCCTCCGACTGAAATACGGTCTGTGATTCGATTTTTGACAGCAAACAATATGTCAGCAGCGGACATTCATTGCCAAATATGCGAAGTATACGGCCCTAATGCAATGAGTGACAGCAATATGCGTAAATTGTTCCAAGTCGGGCGGGACAGTTCATGTTGAAACACTGTCGGGGTGACCTTCTATAATCACAGATGATTTGGTATGCGCAGTTGATGTCAAAATTCATGAAGACAAATGATGCACGATTTCCATTTTGTCATTGGAATTTCCACAAATGTGCTACCTGAAAGTTTCTCGGCGGTCATGGGTTGGAACAGACGAAGAAGTGAAAACGGCGTTTGAATCCTGGTTGTCTTCACAAGCGGCTAAATTTCTATGACCTCTGCATACAAAACTTGAAAAAACGCTATGATGAGTGTTTAAACAAACAAGGAAATTACGTTAGAAAATAGCTTAATGTTTCAGGAATTAAATAAATAATAAAAAAAAATTGACACTATCTTTACTAGTTTTGGTTTCATTGAAAAACGGACCTTACTTAAAAAATCCCCCTCGTATATAGCTTATATGTAATATTATGTGTGTGTGTGTGTTAATAGCATTCTGTTTGTCTACAAAGCTACATATTCTGACACCTACTTGTACGTCATGCTTATTTAAATACATTGATATGAATAGCAGTACTATGTACAAAAATAATTGTAGTTTGAGTTACCGATTTTAAATTATTTAAATTGCCCTATTTTTAATACTTTAAATACTTGTTTTACAGCCAGCTCAACAACAAGTGCAATGGATATCAGTCCATCATCAGAACCTTCCGAGTGGACAATTGATGAAGTAATTAGGCACATTAATCTCACAGATAGTGCACTAAGCATTCACACTGATTTGTTTAGAAGACATGTAAGTATCTGCTTAGGCAGTTCTATTAATGATTAATTCGTGTTTTACAGAAGGTTCATTATTACAAATAACTTGTGTAAATAGAGCTTAGTTGAACCTTAAGCCTTATTGGAATTGTATCTTATAGTTTTAACAACTTTACTATCCTTGTAAAGTTATCTAATGCCGTTTAGAATGTTCTTTTCCCATACGAACTTGCCTTACTCAAACTCTATAATATATTTGAACATGGAGACGTCTGCCTTTTTCTTTCTTTTAACAGGCTATTTCTAGTAAAAGAGCACATATTAATTTAGCTTTCTTCAACGATGTTTTTCCCAAGGAAAATATTTAGCATTGTTTGCAGATTAATATGTAATGATAACATGTCAATGACAGAAGAATCTTGCGATGTCACCAAACTGTTTTCAATGCTTATGTAAACTTACAAATCAGTTTTTTTGTTGAGTTCAGAATGTGCTCTAAGAAGCTGTTTGCATTTTTGGTGATTGCTCTTAAATACAGTAGTCTTTTTTTCTTTTTTTTAACTGTCATACATGTTAAAAAAAAAAAAAAAAAGTACTGGGACCGCAATTTACAAAATAAATTAATAAATTCTCAGTATATAAAAATATTTTTCATTGATGTAAGATTTAAGTTCACACAAGTGTAGTGATTTAGACTAATATATATTTTTTTTTATTTTACTTTAATAAATTCTTATGCTTTACATGGGAGTTTGTGGCTTGATTTTGCATTATTTGGAAAAGGGTTTAAAAGATTGTGTTTAAAAGATTGACCAAAAAAAAAAAAAAAAAGCAGATATTACTGGCGTAAACTTCCTTAAGAATACATAAAAACAGGTAAACTTTTAATAATTATTTCTCTCTTTTCAGGAGATTGATGGCAAAGCATTATTATTACTGAACAGTGACATGATGATGAAATATATGGGATTGAAACTGGGTCCTGCCTTGAAGATCTGTCACCTGATTGATAAAATTAAAGGAAAGAAATATTAAGTTATGTCATCATCGTCTTCATTTTGCTCTCTCTTTATTTGCTAAATTTTCTCCCCTCCTTTGTTTCTCATTATGAATGAGCTTTGAGTACAATGTCGGGTTGTGTAGATGGATTGCACAGCATAACTCACCACAACTACGGGATTCGGATCTCTGTCGATGGAAAATTGTATTGCAGATTCAACTAGTCTTTCTTTGTATTCATCATCTGCCAAGCAAAGCATCTATCCATGTTTGTGGGTCACTATTTTTGCGGAATCCAGATTTTATCAAAAGCTTAAGAAAAACCGGTATTTTACGCATTGTGTATGAATAGTTCATCCACAGGATCCTTATGGACTTCTTTAATTTTCAGTTTTCTTTTTCTATAAAACTAAAAACAAAACAAAAAAAAAATGAAAATATTTCCAATAATACCAGATAAAAAATATTTTAATATCTTCTTCATAATGTGTATCATAATATATATTCATATTTTACCCAAACTATATTTTATTCACCAGTTTACATATTACAATAAAAACAATAATGTTTTAAGATTTAGATAATGTATAAAAGAAACTGTATGTTGTATAGAAGCATCAATGTTTGTCCATACACTGTCAAAGTCACTGTTCCTGAGAATTTACTGCTTTTTATTTCAACATAACTAATTTAAAAAATACAATACAGAAAAATGGTCTTCTGTGAGTAATGTAAAAATGCAAGGAAAACTATCATTGTTTATTTGATGTACAGCAATAACAAAATGATAAGTTTTTGAAAATTCACAAATAAAAACACCCCTTTTTTTTTTCAGTCTACAGAATTTTATTCATGTACATTCTCAGTATTTCAGTGTTATATAATAGTTTCGGTTCTGTTATTAAAGATTTTATTGTTTGATTTGGTTAACGCCATGATATTTTGATGAAAGTATCCAAGTTAAAGCAGTTTTAGTATTATTTTTATTTAGAATTAAGCGAATATTACGTTGGTTTCTTTGTTATATTCTCTTGTAGCATTATAAAAATGTCTGTGAATGTCATGGGCAGAGTATTGTTCCAGAGCACTGTGGAATTACTTTGTTAAAAAAATTGCTTGTAATTGTCTTTATTTAGTAAAAAGCATAATCAGTTTTGTATTGTAAAAAAAATGAACTTCACACCATTTTAGTCTTGATTCCAATACATTCATTAGAAGAACTGCTATAATTATTTTATTTTATTTTATTATTATTATACTAGTCTGTTATTCACAGTTAATTTGGTTCAAGAACCAATAAGGAATTATTAAGTTTTGTTATCCTAATTTATCAAAAGAAAGAAAAAATATCTATTATCTTGTGTTGTGTTGGGAGAGAAGGTTTTTGCTTTGTATTGCCCTGTAAATATTTGCTCATTAAATCTTGGCATATTCATGAAATAAACTGAGCAAACATTCAATTGTCTTTTGAATTTTTATTGAAATTTTTTGAACAGTTTTCAGTATTATAATATAACTTTATAACGTTTGACATTGAAACTTTCCATTTCCATACGGTATAAGTCTGCTAAATGAGTTGAAAATCACCATAGATATAGAATAAGAGATGAATTAACTTAGTTTAACAGGCTACAAGACAGATCAACAGCCTTACATCACTGAGCATCATGTTGTGCAATATAATCAATACACAGTGTGATATAGAGGATAGTCCTGGAATACTGAGGCCATGCAACATTTTTGTGCCTAAAATAATTTACTATTATTGTGGGAAGCCAAAGAGAAGCTTACAAACATCAACCAATGAGGTCCAGCATAACGTCGTTGCAATTTTAAAATTTCCTATGTGTCATGTTTGTCGTAAATTAATTTTGCAGATATTTGAATAGCGTTTTCGATTAGGTACCGAACAAAAAATCTCTTAAGTGCAGATCTTTGTATTTAGCTGTGGTATATCCCATTTGTAAAATGATATTATGTCTGGTTCCGTAGCCCAATGGATAGGACACCGGACTTTCAATCAAAGGTTCCTAAGTTCGAATCTCCTACCCAGCAAAGAAAAAGAAAATTTAATTTACAGTGTTCATCAACTGAAGTTGAAATAGGAGATAAAATGAATAGATATTATGTCTGGTTCCGTAGCCCAATGGATAGGACACAGAACTTTCAACCAAAGGTCTACTATAACATCCCTTCAGCAAGGCTTTATGGTCACTGGCAGTAAATGTAATGACTACCGGAATATGAACTACGTCTCTGCCAATCTTCAGTTTATCATCTCAATAATGGGACTGGCACTGCATATCTATCAAATGATCTCAGCAATAGCACTTACGGCTTTGAAATCAATATGGTGATGAATATACCAACAAAGCATGTTATCTGTCTGCAATGACTGGCAATGAGTTTGTGCAAGCAGTGTTGCCAATAATGTTCAAACTGGCATCTTGCTGCATGTGGGCCACAATATGTTAACCAACTCAATTTCTATAGACCTACAATCCTGCCCCTCTCAATGCATCCAGCTGGTTTGGTGACAAGATCTTCATAATTATAATAAGCTAGGTTATATTACAAAAAAAAAAAAAAAAAAAAAAAATCAGCCAAAACTTCAGGACATTAAATTTTCAATTTTTTTATTCTTTATTTTAGAGACAGTGAACTCATCATTTGTTAATATTAAGATTTTTTACAATCAGACAATGGCTAGAAAACATTTTTATTAATAGCTCGAAAATTAAAAATGGAATGGATTAAGATGATTTACATAACAAAGCTTACAATATATTGATCTGTAATCCTTGTTAAAAACAAAACTTTTGAAAATTACATACAATGACACTGTAAAAGAAGAACAACAAAAAAAGGTAGATGAAACAGAAATTAAAAGTATTTACTGTAATTTTGCTATTTCTGCTTCTAAAGTCTCTCTCTGAATCTGAAGCTCTCCAAAACGCTTTTGAAGAGATTTTTCTCGTTCCGTCTGACGGTTCACATCCTCAGTAAGTGACTAAAATTATAAAAATAGAAAACAATTTAATTAATGAAATTTAAGCCTGCAGAACAGAAGAAATTGAAAATTATAGTTGAACTCTCATTATATCACTTAACCACAAACAAAAACATCAAAAGCACAGTTATATAATTATTATTTTAATTTGTATTGTTTAACTGGATTTTGCTGAAGAACTTCTAATATTCACTGAAATATCTCGTTAATCCAACAACCATACACTTAAAAAAAGCTTGGAAAAATTATTCAGGGAATCTGTTACAATACATTTTATTCTACTTATATGATACAAAAAAATGAATGGGATGTTTTGGCCAATAAAATAAGAAATCCTTTCCTAAGGAAACTAAATTTTCAATATAATTCAAAACAAAATGATTAATATATTTGTAGTAGTTGAATTTAAAGAAGACCCAGAAGAAAAGATTCAATTTTCTAGGAAATCATAATATCAGTCATTCTATGAAAAAACGTTTACGTAAATACTCCTATTGGCTTCCAAGTTAGAGCAATTTCATTGTATAACTGCAAAAGTTGTAGATATACAGCATATCTGCATTCTCAACATTTGCAGAGATGGGTGGCATTTTTATCAGTAGTTTGCAATGTCACTATAATAGTCAAAACCGATGTTTCACACCATTTCATAACTGATGCTGCTACAGCTGGAGAGAAGGACACTACTGCACACCAAAATAAGAATACGGCACACCAACCCTAACCCAGCACTAATTTCGGCTAGCATAATTTCAAATTTCCAGTGTTGTCATACCAACCTGCTGCTACTGTTTGGTGGC
>JAFIDM010066061.1:12083-50038 GCA_023159025.1 Thereuonema tuberculata
CGACAGCGCCGTCTGGTGATCGGAAATGTAGCTAATCAGGCAATAAAGTTTAGTTGTTTTGACACAAAATCCCGCGTCATTCGGAGCATTGCTGTGAAAATCGCATCTTTCTACTATCAATATTCCACAAATTACTGCATTTTCAAATTTTTAGTTACTTTTGGATCACGCGGTAATTATACAACACAGTTTTAAAATTGTTTTTAGTTATTCCTAGGACTTCCCTGAAATATCGTATGAAATTAATGAAGGTAAAAACTTGTGTGTTTTTGGTCCTATTAAATCGATATTTTGTTTCTTCGCGTTACCAAAGTTCCTCTCTTGGACCTTCAATAGGTGATCATTAAATGTCTCTCGTGGTAAGACGTGCAGTTTTGCATTAGAATGACTCATACCACTGTTTTTGGCATGAGCTATTTATATTCTAAGCATATTTTCGTGCGGTTCTCAGCGTTCGAGGTCACGCACTTCCCTTGTGCGAATAATTTTAAAATCCGAAGTTTTAATGTAATGAATTAGATAAATATGGGAAATAGATTTTAAAAATGTGTTTTCAATACATGTGTGATCGTCACTTTTTATTTAGTGAATGTAAAGCCTGTAGGTTTTTAATCTCTCCTCCTTCCCTCTTCGTACATTAGTGCATTTTTGTTAAATACTTCACCTTCTTTCAGGGACGAACGTTAATATTTTTGAAAATTGAACAAAATTTTCAATGTTAACTCGTAAGATTGACTGAATTGAAGATGGAATCTGGGAATTAGCTAACTTCCTCTCCTCTTCCCGTCTATTTGATGTCATCCGATAAATGCCAAAGCCCTAGCAGTGACAGGTCGGACAATACACAAAGAAACCTCACATCGACTGCTACGTATCAACAAGCTCAATGGTAGCAAACAAATAAATACCGGGTCATGTTTGTCAGATTAATCTTTCTTAGATTATTCCAACAAAGATTCTTTAAATCGATTTGTCAACCTAGAAATACGTTTGGAGTTTAAGTAGTTTGCGAAATTTTCTTATAAATTCTGTTTCGAGAAAAAAGGAACCATGAAAAAGAATCTGTAAAAATAAAAATAAAAGCTTTTTGGAAAAGTTTTTTTTATCCTTAATCTCTTCCTCTTTGCACATGACTTCAATTTCAAAAGATAAGGGGAAAAAATGAACATCTTTCTTCAATTAAAACAAGAAATTATCTTCTTTAATAACTATTTTAATTCTCCTTACATCTTATAGGCGATATTTCGTAAGACTAATCGTCTTACTTTTTCAAGCCTCTTTTTTTTAATCTCCTTACGAAATATCGCCTATGTGACGTAAGGAGAATTAAAATAGTTATTAAAGAAGTTACCTAATATGGTTTAAAAAGATTTTGTTTGTTTAAGAAATTATCTTCATTTTTACTTTATATAAATTTGCAAAATCGAAATAAAAAAAAATCTGAATTAAATGTCACGTTCTATTTTGATTTTACTCCATATCTTAATGGTAATGTGAAATCATTTACATTTAAAAATAACAATATCATAAGAGATGCTGGAAGTTTAATCTTACAATTTAAAACTTGAATTTTATTCTTATATTACGAAATGTAATTTGTAAAGCAGATTAGGACTTAGAATTCATATTTCGTATAAGATATTTATTGAAAACTATTTGTTAACAAATGAAGATGTCTATCTATATCTATCTATCTATGTATTTATTTTTAGAATTTCACTGTTTATAAATATTCTGTTGCTTGATCTTCCAATCTGAAAAGCGGACGTTTTCCAACGACATTTCGTTTGGAATACTTGTCAGAATAACTGAACTTTCTTCTTCCAAAACAAATCCACAGCATAACGGCGAGAAACCGTCATTTGTCATTAAAGTGCTCTTATTCTTCCGTGAAAGATTACTGCTACATTTCAAACGAAAAGCATCAGACCACCTCCAAAGCAAATGCGGTGGGAAATGTCTCAGATAATACCAGGATTCCATACATGTGTCACAGTGCATTGTGATCGTATCCTTATTCTGTCGAGTCTGGAGTCCCTAAGAGTAATGTAAGATATCTAGACATTCCATCGAGATGGTGTTTAGATTTTGATTTATGTGCTTCCCTCCAGCAACTGAAAGCCTGTTCACCGATTTATTGCAAGTCTTACCTATAGTTATTTGTTTTATTACAAGTTTTGATAAAAAAGGACATCATATACATTAGCTAAATTTATCGCTGTTTTTTTCCGAATCAATTCATCTTCGTTGTAAAGGTCATAAAACATAATTTCAAAAAGTATGTCTTTTTTTCGTTTGATTTTTAGTTCTATTCAAGAATACATATATATAAAAAAGATTGTGTGTAAAAAACTCGAATTTTAAATAACATTTCTTACTCATCACTGTACTGATAATGGAACCTAAAATATTCTTACTTCGGTTTTAGTTTATCTCAAAGAAAATCCTTTTACTTAAGTATGTTGTATTTAGTGAAACTTCAAATTAAGTATTTACAAAACGTACACTCATGGTTAAAAATAAATCAAGATTACTATTAGAGACTCCTGAATTTATTAATGTAACATATTATAGACATTCCCCTAGATGACGATTAGATTTCAATTTATATGTTTCACTATGGAAACTGAAAGGTTGTTCAATAAAATATTGAAAAAATCTTACCTATTTTACTATAACAAATTTTGCTTGTACAAGTTTTACTTTTGTTTAACTTTGTATTTACTAATTCTGTCTCATTGCTTATTTGATTCCAGTCGTTATTGCCCATTTGGTCGAATGCACGTGTGACTCTTCTAGACTGTGTAAACTGTGTATTGCATCTGTATTTTTCCTACTATGAGAAAAAAACTTA
Organism: Thereuonema tuberculata; assembly: GCA_023159025.1. Classification (NCBI taxonomy): domain Eukaryota; kingdom Metazoa; phylum Arthropoda; class Chilopoda; order Scutigeromorpha; family Scutigeridae; genus Thereuonema; species Thereuonema tuberculata. The sequence goes on from JAFIDM010066061.1 coordinate 14,938, forward strand.
GATATAGTAAATTTGTTATTAAACAGTAAGTCTTTAATTTTGATGCGACAATCTTCATTGCACTTCGGTTGCCTGAATTATGTGAAAATTCTTCGATTATTTTAATTCTTCAAACATTCTACCGTCACTTTAAATTTCAAATCAGACAACATCTGATTCTTCTTTGACATTGAAGCAGCGGAATATGAAAGAACTCATCGAGATTCTAATGCTTGCAAAATTAATTTTTATTTATCTAGTAATTGAAGCTAATATCTTATTAACAAAGCCAATATGATGTGTGTAGCTTAGCTGGAATTCCACGATAGATAGATCAGTATTATTTGAGAAATAATATATAGTCATTTGCTAATTTGAAGATGGCTCATCTTCTTCCGATGAGAGTTTAACATTCACAACTTTTCAAATTACTCGCACTTTTGAAGGGTCGGTGAACTAATTTTGAAATTAACTTACGAATCTTGAATAATGAAATCTAATCTTCGGTCTAGGAGTGTTTTCAGATTTTTCTTTCATTTGTAGCTCTATATGCTCTGTTAAATGCAAGTAGTGCCCGATAAGTAGTCTTTTTGTGAGAGTTCTTTAACATCGAAATTAAAAATAAACTGTTCTTTTTTTGAGCTTCAGGTCCATTTTTTAGCGAATGCATTTGTCCTGTCCGTCCGTGTTTATCCTCCCTACCAACTCCCGAACGGAAGGTCAGATCGGCAAACAGACTTCACCATCGTGCTCAGAGATCTAAACAACGTAGGAATGAGGTATTTTTGTTTCTTGTCAGGATACTCTGAGTTTTAAAGTTTTGAGTTGAGTCTTGTTTTGTTTTTTTAGTATTTCGGAGATTCCATCTAAATAGGCCAATTATCAATCTATTATAAGATTAGATTCAGAATCAGAAGGTTGTGAGTTCGAATTCCAACCTTGAATACGTTCTTATTTTTTTTTTATTTCGGAGATTCCGTGCTTATGCAACTAAAATCTTTCATTGCCTGTTGTTTGAATCTGATTAAGCACACGTTCTTAAGCACATGAGCTTTAATGGGTCACCCTTAATTTTATGCTTTAGCACAAAGCTTTTTTTTATCTATTGTTTAACTTAACATTTTTAATTCTAATATCTGAATGAATACAATAAAACGATCAGTAACACATATCGTTGTCTGCAGTAACTAAAGAAAACATGCATTCATCTAACAAGTTTCATCTTAAATATTGTTGAGTTTAAATATAATGAAAATCTCAATTGTGATTATAAAGAATAAACAGAGAAAAGCCTGTTAACTAAAACTTAGTTTTATATATTCTTTGCATGCTTATAATTTGACCAACAACTAAACATTAACATCTTAATTAACACTTGCGTCACTATTTTTAAGAAAAACTCCATTGATTAAAGTATTCCTTCATCCGATAAACGCGTAGGATACATATAATTAGTAGTTGTTGTTTTTTTTAATGTTAATTTTGCTTTTCAAAATAAACCAAGCTCATTTACATAATCCTCCAATTTTATTGTGACATTAAACAAAGTAGTAATTATTGAATTCATTTCATTGAATTAATGTTGTGATTTTATGTCGAATCCGTGAAATATTTAGTCGTCGTAAACAGTCGTAAACACAACTGCAATTAAAACTGAACCGAAAAATCTTAAAATATATCGATTTCTGAAAGTTAGACAGTTACAATATCGAAAGCAGATAATGATATACAGGTATTTCAGAAAAACTTTCAGCAATAATTTTTCAAGTAAACCTTGACTTCCTGTGATATCTTCAGTCTAGTGTTAAGTCATAAACATAAAAAGGTTTAATTGATTTAATAATTTTTTGATTTAATAACTTTTTCATTCCGTTTATAAAATCTAAGGAAACTTCATTATTTATTTTTATCCTTTACTTACTTCTCGTTATTAAAATTTTCATACTGATTAGGATAGTTTTCGGAAGTTTTTTAATTTTGAGAAACAAGTTTGAAAATGTTAATATACGATTTCGTAGTTTTTCCAATTTCTTTAATATCTTGAAATAATTAGAAAATGAAATGTAAGTATAAAGTCCAGAACATTTTAGGATGTAGAAGTCTTTCCTTAAAAAAAGTTAAAAAAAAATACCGTAATAAAAGAACAAATACAGTCGTCTTTCCTACACCGCCATAAATCTACTGTTAAAAATCACCCCCCCCCCCTTCTGGAATGTTACGCAATAAAAATACCAGGTATTACGAGAGAATTGAGTTATGCATGAAAATTCAAGATCTGTACGGTTCTCATCACTAATACACTGAAAAATAAAATAAATAAAAAATATCATAACCAAGGTAATAAAAATACTCCTACAGTTTTAGTATCTTAAATTCGTAAGTAAATTAAGAAATAGTGGATTCCATTAGGTCTGTCGAATTAGGGATAACACGTCTTCTCTCGTTGCTTTGAAAACCGTTTTCTTTCAAGCTTCTTTTTAGTGTTTAGTGCTTTTTATTTGCTTCACCAGCAAGCTGTCGTAACCAGCAAGCTTAAACATATTCGGGATGCTGAGTTAAATACCACCATTAAGAAGAGTATACAGTAACAGTTTGATACACCAAAGGGCAAGGCATTTGATTCTAGTAAGAAAGACAAGATGAAGTATGTATGTGAAAAAGTCGTAAAAGAATTATCACGATTTCGCCTTCTGATGATTTTATTCCTGTATTTATCTACCGCATATGAAGAAATTACAACATTTCAAACACACAAAAGGGACTGTAAGAGAAGGGAGTGCAACCCAGTTTTTATTAAGTTAAAATTTTTACATTAAGTTAGGAGTAATATCTTATTTATTTATTTCTCTTGACATTATGTAAAACAGTGAAATATCGATTAATGGACTAAATCGGGAAATGGAAGAAGTTTCTGGTATTGCTGGATCTCCTTTAAATTTAATAAGCTCAAGAATGATATGTATATGGATGATGCTTAACCAGGACTGGCCCTAGTGTTCGTGAGACCCCCGAGCAATTACAGTAAATTTTGATTCTGAACTTCTTAAGATTTAGATTTAATGTTTAGTTTAACATTTCGGTCTAATGTAGGCTACAGTTATTTTGAATTAAAACATGGGAACATTACCTTGTATGTAAGCTGTGTTTCTTTGTCTAACAATTAATCTACTAATGTTTAAGTAGACTATCTCTTCGTGATGTTAGTCATTTAGACTAAGACAAATAGTTGGCATTATGACCTTGTTTTTTTACTCTGAATTAACGATAATAATTTTTCCTTTAAAATACTAGGAAGAGAACTGTAAGAGAAAAAAAAATCAGACGTAAACAAGAAGTAATTTTATGAAGACATAATTCAGTTTTTCTTACTTAAAAAGTGCAATTAGGCTATAGAACTTGCAAAGACCTGCAAGAAGCCCATTGGGAAAGTGGAACTCTTGAAAGAAATACAGAAAGCTTTTAACATGTTAGCGGTAAATTGAAATTCGTAAAGCTTTGAAGCAATTATTTCATAAAGAGTTTTCAAGGTCTCCTTAAATAATATTTATGTTATTGTGTTTTTTAGACGTTGTAGTCGAGAAAAATATTTACTAAGGATAAGTTTCTCGTTTTAATAATTTTTCGTTCTCCTTCTTTCCCCCCCCCCCTTTTTTTTTTAAGTTTCTGAATGTATTTAAGAAAATGTATTTCTTAAATTCTGAAATGTATTTCTTAAATTCTGAAATATACCACTGGTATTTATTTGATGAATTTCATCAAATAAATAAAGCTAATTTCATGAATAAATTTTAAATGTTTATCACCGACAATATATCTCTAAGAATGTAAATTTTGCCTGAACTTAACAATCAAATTAGATATGGTAAGACTTTCTGCAATGCAGTTATTGATGCAGAATTGTTAATAAATAAAAAAACAAACAAATCCGAAAAATATTTTTTTTTTATATCAGGACAATGAAGAGTGTATGGAAAGAAGATATATCAGAGTTCTAGGATATCTTGCTTTTTAATGTGATACTTTAGATATTTTTATTCTTTGGATAAAAAGTTATTTGAAAGTTTGGTTATCTATTATTTCCTTTTGTTTTCCCTGAAATTAAGTTTTCGTTAATCTTCAAAATCCTAAAAGATGATACCACGTATTCAATAAACATTCAAAGATTGTGGCTTCGAATCAATTTTTTAGATGCAGTTTGTATTTAAAATAACAATAGCAATCTAATTATTACTGATATATCTACTTATTACTAATTATTTACTGAATAATTTTTCAAATTGCTATTATTATTTCAAATAAATTAAAGTATATACATAAATTTCGTAGGATTCCTTCTTATTATGCCTTAATTTATTGATCCAAGCTATAGCAAAACGTTAGCAGTGAATCAACTACAGTAGAATATTTATTCAGACAATAAAACTCGTCTTAATAGCTGGTTTCAAGCAGTGTATGTTTGGTAAATGCACTAATCTCTATTCACGATCGCGTCAATTGATGATTCTGGCTGACACAGTGGTCGCAATGGCCGGCGACAACCATAATCGTACATTTCAATTCGATACCAACCCCCAGATCAGCAGCTGCTTCCGCTGTAAATTGAACCGAGGGATTGTAAATAAACTAGAATAACTCCTACACATTGTGTAAAACATTTGATTGGAAGAAGTTATCCGCCAGCCTTTACGAACATCCAAACATATTTCCATTTATTTTATATCCTAGAATCAATAACATTCGAAAAACATTAAATAAAAACAACAATAGGAAAGAAAAAAAAGAAAGAAAGAAAGAACGAAAGAAAAAACAGAATAAGCCAAAAACAATTTTGTTATTATTTAATAAAACTTGATGGATGAGTTTAAATAAAACGCTTATTTATAACTTGATTATTCTATTCAAAACAAAAAACGACAAAACATTAAAAACAAAAAACGACAAAACCCTGCCTCTTAAACAAATGTTAAAAGTTAAACCTGATAGATATTTTTACTTATTAACACTGTTTTAGGCAGTTAACAATAATCCCAAATATCTTCATGATTGGGATCATTCAATTGGAACTGTGTATTGAACTGTACTTACTGCTTTGTAGAGCAAATAATTCCATAAAAAGCTTTGCTGTTTGTCGAAATAATTTTGCAATTTACGTATTCTACAACTACGCCTTATAGGAATTTATTTCAAGATCATACTTACTTGAGACGCCAATTCCTAGAAAATCTGATTGATTTCGTATCCTTGAATTATCCTACCCTATTCTAAATACCAAATAAACGTGAATTAACATTATAATTAAAGAATAATAAGCCTGTATCTCCAAAGACTGTGTAGCAGATAAGGTTTGTGCAGTCAACAGTCGAATGCAAAGAATTGTGATGGATAAATGCGACTCTTAAGAATCCTGTGCTCATTTAAAAGATAGTTGAATAGTAGTACCATAGATTATTGATAAACACTTGACTTCAATAACTTTCCAAATCCTCTGGAGCTTTATGATGGTTTCGGCATTTTGGATTCAATATCCCTCTACCAGTTATATCATCTAAAAACCCTAATCTCAAATACAGTTTACTGATAGTTAATTCCTTCTAGTTAGGTTAATTCAGTTAGACTAAACGAATCTTCCAATAATTAGTATTTAGTGTCAATCTCTTAAACCCTCTACAAATTTATAATAAGGTTTATGACTTATTACATTGATCAATTTACACCGAATTGCCTTTCTTTGAAAAATTCAGATTTAATAAGTTTTTTGTAATAACACAAAACAATATTTTTATTCTTAATTTATCAATAACATTTTCAACTCCATATTCATTTATTTTTTTCATGGAGACTGAAAAGGAAACAATATAATGTGAAAACACAGATTTATAATAAAGAACAATAAAATAAATGTTAGTTTGGAATATGCTTTTTTATAATTTTACATTCCAAGTCAATAAGGTAGCAAACATATAATATGTGGATTTAAACTAGATACTGATTCGTTTGGCATAAATGAACTTTTTTTTTGTTTTTTTTATTTTGCAATTTATTTTTAGAACAGAACTATTTTTGATTTCAGTCAGCTAAAAGCTATCTACGACCTTTTCTAACAACTGCCAAAATAGAAGACAGATATTAATATATATAAAGATCATAAACCGTTTTCTCATTCCTTAGTTTAATGGTTTTATAATTCCTGAAAGGACATGATTTTGTTTTTTTATTTTTAGAGATGAGTACGATTTAGTGTCCTCCAATTAAATGTCAAGTGTCATCGAAAATCAGTTGTTTTTCTGGAGGAAACCGCGAACACCATGTCTCAATTAGGCTGAGATACGCAGGAACTCTGTTTTGTTTCTACAGAAGACATTAAATTGTACTAAGGATTATCAGCGTTGAAAATATAATCTATTTTTAAAAAATAGGCAATTCACAAAGATAGATTTATTTGAAAACAAAAATGGATGGATTATTTTTCAGTCCTGGATTAAGACACAGTCTATTATTTTTCGACATGAAAGACAAAAGCAAAAGAAAAATAGAGCTTCCTCCCTAGCAACCAGAGAGCCTTATTATATTTTTCTTTCCCACCCTCTATCAGTGTAAACTTACCATCACAAACAACTGAGAAAGGTCAAACTGTCTCTATAGGACTCAATTGTCTACATTAAAGAAATTAGATTTAATTCTTTTATATCCTCATTACCTATACTCATTAGCCTACCTTCCTTGGAAAGTGGATTAAAAAGTCTTTGTATCCTTTTATTTTTGTCTATCCCTTGTATCTTCCTTGAATTTAGTACATGTACTACAGACGACATAAGTTTATATTTGAATACTTTTACTCTGTCGAGTTCTTTACTCACGAAGGCAAAAAACGAAAATATCTGATAACATAATAATCTAGCTTTAGACAACTTTTATGTTAGACAGCTTCTAGAATTTTTTGCCTCTTCTTTCCTTAAACTGCTAAGTTTCTTTTTTCTCTTTTAAGTCTGTGAAAACAATGCAAAGGTATGTTTTTAAATTCAGTATCTAACCGAATTTAAAAGCAATCTCTATATTTTAAAATTATGTAGTATTGTATATATGACATTATGGTATTATATATATATTAAAACAAAAAATTCAAGAAAGGCTGTTTTAATTTCTTTTTCTTTAAATTTGGAGATAATTCATTTGTAATTTGATAGAAGAGAATCAGCGGCAATTTAGTGAGGTTGGTATTTTGGGAAAAATCAGATCGATAATCAATTATTGTTTTTCTTTTCTTTCACTTAGTTCAGAAAAGAAAGACACAAGTTTAGCGAAAACGATTTATCAGAGAACAACGATTACTCAAAAGCACTCATCCATCACTGATCATTAAATGAATCGTTCACACGGACCATCAACTTAAATCAACAAAAAACAGTTTTAATAAGCGATAATTTAAAAAAACTTTTTAAAAATCCCTAATGATTTAATTAATGGTTTATATTATTTAATCATAATTTTGAAATACATATTTTACTTACCTGTTATCTCTTTATCACTTAAACTACCAAATACAATTTTCTGTTAATGATGTTAGTTGCTTTATTAGTTGTGTTATTTATGGCAACAGTGTTGGTTAGAACGTTATTCTTATAAATAATTCAATTCCTTCTTAAAATCTTTAAGGACGTAGATTTCGAGATAGTATTTGTTACAACAATAAACCTAAGCCTAGGAATTTTTAATCTTACACTTAAAGCTTTTTTCAATTAATTTTCTCTAGGTTCTACAGAGAAATTGCTATTTGATATAAAAAGAATATACGAGATATATGTCAGCTGTTCATTGCATGGGTGGAGGGACTGAAATGCAATCTGGAGGGGATCCATTTGGAGACCAAACTAATCATGCTCATAATTGTAGTTGGACCACAAATCAGCATCGCTCTAAATATTAAAGAAATCAGCCCAGCCATTTTAGCGAAGAATATCGAAGACCCATTTTGAGGGATGGGTGACGGGACAAAAATAAAGTTGATAAGAAATAAGCTAAGTAAGAGATTTTATTGAAATCCATTCAGCTGTTTTAACATGATGTGCGTACAAACAGACCAACAGATGAATAAAATAGATAAATGTTCAAGTGGGAGGGGGAGGCGATTAAAATAATCGTGCTCACACTTTAAGTTGGATCAAAAAAATAAGCATTGAGTTAAGTTTTATGGAAATACCTTCAGCTGTTTTAAAGTGATGCACTTACAACAAATCGATAAACTGAGAACAAAAACACATGGAATAGTGAGACTTCGCATTATCAGTAAAATAAAATAAAAAAGTAACTATTCAATGCATAAATAAATTTTATTGGAATATTACAACATTATTATATAAGTGAAGTAATAAAACTCCTCACTCCACTTAGCCATTGTCAAGGCTGACACAGACCTTACCCCCCCTGGATCTCGAAAACCTTCATCCAACACTAACCACCTCCGACACTCATTCTCAGCAGCTGCGTGAATCGTGGGCTCCATGGTAGACATCGCCACGAACTCAATCAGCTTCATGTCGACATGGAAGATGTTCTGTGAAATCGAAGGGTTCATGATCGCGATACAGGACCAGGTCATCCCACACGCAACTACAGGAATCACATACGACATGACGCAAACACGCCCAACGACACATGCAGGAAGTGCCATACTACGCATGAAACGGTCGACCTCATAATATCAGGCTGCCCCCTTCTCTCCCAAACAGACTACCTCCACCGACACGATCAGGTAGCGTCGATCGTCCATCAATAGCTAGTACACAAACAAAGAACACGGTCCGGTCCCGTACTACAAGTATATACCACAAAGCGTATTAGAATCACCCTACATAAGCTATACTGGGACCACCCCATTCACACAGACAAAACCATACAACATAACAGACCTGACATCAGACTTGTTGATAAAGCCAACAAACAGATCTATCTCATTGATATTGAGTGCCTATTAGCAAGAACATGCAGAAAACTCATGCAGATTACATCAGCAAATACATCGACTTCGCACACGAACTACAGAAGCATTAGAGGCAGGACTGAGTAGCCATCGTTCTGTCCTGTGTGTCTGGTGGGAACACTACATAACAGCCTCAGCACAAGGACTTCACAAAAATTTCTTAGGATTCATTCTTATTACGCCTTAATTTATTGACCCAAGCTGTAGCAAAACATTATCAGTGACTCAACTACAGTGGAATATTTATTCAGAGTAAAACTCATATTAATAGCCCAAGGTTAAATACTTAAGCAGAGTATATTGACAAATTCACTAATCTTATTCACGATCAAGATTATGCATAACTCCAGAAGGCTGTGCTACCCAACACAACGCGCATAGTTAGGAAATTCATTGACATAACTACACATCCCTAACATCCCTCACCCCACTTGCACACTTTCTTACATTTGGCAAGATGTGCTTTGGTCTTTGGCCCGCCATGTTGTCTTAGCTGGGGAAACCCAAGTATAGAAACATTTATATAATAATAATATGTAGAAATTATTAATGTATTAGTACCGTATATTCTTAAGTTAAAGTTAAAGTTGCGATCAGGCCCAGAGGACCGCGCAATGCAGCTGGAGGGTAGGCTCCAGTGTTCAGAACCTATGGGACAAAGTTGAGGACGGGGGGTCGGCCGTCGCTCGCCCGCCTTTAACTCCCGGGAAAGAAACCCGGTACCCATTCTATAGAGGGCTGGGTAGACCCTAGGGCCCGTTTGGAGGAGAAAGAAGCGTGGAAAAATTCCCGGCCTCCGCCGAGGCCGGGAATCGAACCCATTACCTCCAACTCGCAGCCAAGCGCCCTTACCCACTCGGCTACCGGGCCCACACCGTATATTCTAGATAAGGAAATCATCGTCTTCCTCAAAGTGGGTTAAATACATAGTAGTTTACATAAAGAAATGTATAAAATGCACGTAATAATACACATAGCATAAACTTCTAAATAAACTAATTAAACTAAGTTCTTTTTAACTAAAGAATTTTTGTAATTAACGAAGAAAAAATTTAAATGATTTTTTTTAAGAATTTTTTTTGTTCATAAAAGAATAACATGACAAATGTATAATTAGAGATCTTATTTTGATTAAAAATATAAATCAAATGAAATAATTAATGTTTCACTCACATTTCAGTGATTATCTTCACTAAATAAGACTGAGTTCCTGCATCGTTTGAATGTCTGAAGAATATAAAAAATAAGGTAAATTCATTCAGATTTAAAGGTGGGTGGCAATAAAAAAAAATCCTCTAGGTAGAATGGGTTAAACTTCATATTCACCCCTGGGAAAAATGGAGATGTTCCGTTTAATGAAGAACTAAACAATAATTGATTTGTCAGCGTTAATTGCTTTGAAAAAGTATTTTTATATTAGGAATATAAGTTAAATAAAGATTGAGTAGCTGTGATTCTTGTGGCAAAAGTCACATATGTAAAATAAACGACATACTTTAGTTGTTTCATCTCAAAATTTCTCTTTTGAAGATTTTTATTGTAATACTAAATGGAAATTTTGGAGGGTGATTCGGAATAGAGCATCGTTTGAGATAAACTAGAAAGACAGCTCAAAAGCAGTTCTTTTATGTAAATTTGTCTTCAATTTAAATTTTTGAAAAAAAAAATAATAACTTTTATTGATAACCATATAACTTTAAATAAATAAGTAAAAAAAAAAATAAAATCAATTGATATCTGTAATTTTGAAAATTTATATCTTGTATTTATAGGAGTAACATTACAATTTATTGTTTATTTTAGCACTTCTGTTTAATATGTTATACTTTTTTGTAATTTTTCCATCTATTTCTTGTATATATAGTGTTGTACTCGTTTGGAGTGGTCCACTCAATTAAAACTTCTTCTTCTTCTTTGACTCATCACAGTTTATTCTGATGACGAAGTGAATTACAGTATCTACTACTTTCTTTCTTCATTTTTAATATTTGTAATCTATCAACCATGTTTGTTTATTTGTAATCTTTCTTTAAAATCTAAATATAAAATATACAAAATTAACCATGAACATTTCTCTAGTGTATTTTACTTGATATAAAATGTGATTCTGTTCACGCAAAATCAAATAGTTGTCACTATACTACTGACATACTCATCATAAGCAAAATTTACTTTAATTTTAAATCTAAAAAGATTGATTACATTTTAGTTTGTCTCAGATAATGATAAAACTATTTTAACATTAGCATCAGAACAAGAAATCGATGATGCGATATTATCATTGATGATTAGTTAGGTGTCCCTATATTATTCAATGCGCTGCTTTGTTTTTAACACCACCCTTTTGATAATCACTAATTGAAACTTGAAAGTTAAAGAATTGAAATGAACTATAAAACATGAAAGAATTCCTATAAACTTTTGAAATTATTGCTTTGTTCTTAATAACATATATACAGTGTATGTTATTGAAAAAAAGGCATTGTTACGATGTTATCGGGTAAGTTTAGGCTTAACATGCATGATATATATATATATATACAATTTGTTGCAAAAAAAAAAAAAAGCTTTCTTTTAGTTTTATCACTGTGTTGAAACTTGCACAATGAGTATGTAAAAATAAAGAATTGATTATCTTTTTATTTGCAAAAGGGTTTTTTATTATAGAGTAGTGGCAACGCAACAGTCACATGTAAAACGGAGTAAATCCTCCGGAGGTAATACAAGGCGATGTACGGTTTGGCATATAGCCAAGTAATAGCCTAATATTGTCCTACGGCAGATGTTCTGCAATTGTTCTGATAATTTAGTCCCTTTCCGTTATGGCTGTAACTGCTTTCCCAGCATATCCCACACTTGCTTGATTGGCGAGAAATCTGGGGTCCTGACTGCCCAAGGAGGTATTGTTGAGAAAATCTCGCGGTATCAGGTTGGCATTATAACACTGATATGTAGTCCACGCTATGCGCTTCAGCATAGGCAGTACTAATGGCTGCGTAATGATGTCAATGTACAGGGTGCTGTCAAAGTACCTTACAGCAAAATTAGGAGAGATTGGCTGACATACGATATGGCTTCCTAAACTATAGGGCTCCAGATGTGATGGTCTTGTGCCTTCGACTATTGCAGCCAAATTGAAGCGATGACAAAGCACGATATGATGATTATCTGAGCCAAACTAGAAACGGGGTTCTTCTCTGAACACAATACTCCAATTAGACATGGTCAACGAGTCCTGGGCTCGAAATACTTCAGACGATGCTGCCGATATTGGGTGGACAGTGGTAGACGACTTAAGGGCAGCAGAGAATGATGTCCCATTCTACCAGTCTGAATAGTGTGCCTTGACATTACATGATGAGTAAAGGAAACTACGAGGAAATCGTCTTTGGATAGACGATTGATGCCGTTATGGGTACTCTCGCATTATCCTATCGAATATTTGTTTCCTTCGGTTGTACAGCTCCTTTGTGGTGGTTATGTGTGGTATCCTGAATTGATTGCAGCTAAAATCATTTGACTGCAGCATCTTTCCGACTAAGATGGCTGCTGACATGATGGCTTCTTTTAAATATACGATGCGACCTGTCTCTGTTAGTTGCTGGTATTGACGACGGGTCGTGAAAGGAACAGTCTCATAGATTACTTAATGTAACGAAACAGTAAAACTAGTCAGATTTGTCCGTCTATGCAAATGCGGCTCCTTATTATGGCCCGAGAATACGGCTTTCTCAGGAACAGTGCGTTTTTTTGGAGATAAAATTTTAAACATTGCTTATCTAGCCGAAAAGGCATTTTCACTGAGTTCCGCGGCTCTTACTCTATTTTTTAGGGGTGCATCATTTCCTTCTCGCAAAAGAGATTTATTTTTACGATAATGATTTTTTTTTTAATTTCGGGAAGAAAACTACTAGATAAAATGTAGAATGTTGTTAATGTGCTTCAAAGTAATTCTCTTCTGCAGTTACACATTTCATCTGGCGTTCGTACAATATTTTAGTACTTTCCTGGAAGACATTTTGTGGTATCTTAGTGCTATTATTGTTGCCTCAGTAATCTCTGCACGACTGTTCAATCTGATTCCTTTAGTTTGGCAAACAGATGGTAGTCACAGGGGCTAAATTTGAAGAATATGTCGGGTGGGATAAAACAATGTTTTCCGTTTGAGCAAGATAGGATGCATCTGCAAATGATCGGTGCGTTGTTGTGTTGCAAAATTCAAGAATTGTTTTGAATTAGGTGTGATCTCTTACGTTTTATGGCCTCACACAAATACATATGTAGTGCCGTTGATAGTTATCCCTCTAGTATGTACTGTGGGTAGCATTCCCAATGTCAAATTAACTGCCCGATGCTTCCCCGCAGTGCAACATGTTTCTTTGAAGACTGGTTTAAGGAAAGCATTGCAGGAAAGCACTACTTCGCAATGTGACATTGGGAATGCCACCCACAATACTCAATGATGGATCAAATCACGACATTCAAAGAAACCAGAGATCAGCACCTTGCCTTTGCTTGTTTATAGAGCACTTTTGCTGATCGGTTCTCGCCAGGAAACAGCCACACCTTGGCTGTCGTTTTATCTGAGAATCATATACGAAGCACCAGGTTCCATCGTCCAAAACAATTTGGTTCAGTCGGATCTGTCCTTTGTCTGTCTTCACAAAACATCCAACTCTGTGGTTCACAAATTTCAGACAGACATGTCACATCTGCAGATCTTGTTTGGTGATCGCGAAGTAAACTCGAGATTCCATATCCTTCTGCCAGCTGCATACAGATGTGCTGGGGATTAGCCTAGATTGACGCTCGTTCGATTCAGCCTTAGCAGGAGTTATGACAGTAGGCCTACGTGACGATATCACTTGCCCTTGTCAACTGCCTAGATCTTATTCAAAAATTCTCAAGTTTCAGAAGCAAATGACCCATTGGCAATATCATTGGGATTCTTCTGAAAAAGGCTGAATGCTCTATAGATTTATAAAACATATCAATATTAACCATATTCTTTCTGATTTTATAATCAACTAATTTTTAACCGGCCACGGCGATTTTAATTCTTATTTGTCTAGATTTGGAATTAGGAAAAACCAGGAATGCAATATTCGTAATAAAAGAAATGTCCCGGAATTAAAACAACCTCATGTATATATATATATATATATATATACTAGCGGGTTACAATGATGTCGATGAGAAAGAAATTGAAATTGTGAGATCACTTCGAAACTTTCCAATTAGTACCAAATTCACGTAATAGGTACAAATTAATGTTATATTTGAATTTTGTAAATCGAGATCTGTGACTTCTCACCCCCTTTCTTCCCTTCTCCTCACCCGCATCACTTCAAACCTTTCTCAGTTCGTAAAAACTGATGTGATCATTACAAATCTACATTTATCCCGAAAACCCCGTGGAAGTATCCTTCCTGCTCGCGCGTAAGCGGAAGGACGGTGAGGGGTTGGGCAAACATTGTTGAAGTGTTATACATGCATAAGTCATTGCACAGTCTTATTTTAGTTACATGAATATGGGTTCGCGATAGGGATAGAAAATATAAAGTCAAACAAGGTTGGGAACCAATGTAGTAGATGGAAATCACTAGCAGTGGTACTTTTTTTTTCGGTAAAGTTTGTTTTCAGAAATAGACGTTTATATTTTGTATTTAGGATTCTTTTAACTTAATGCTAATCTTTAAGTTGTTTGTAAAAAGTAAAAAGAAAAATGAGTTTTAAATAATATGTAAATTGATGTTAAACCTAAAAATTCAATGAAAACCTTATTAGTGAAAAAAAAAAAGAGAACAACATATCGAAGATAAAAAGGAGGCGATGGAAATCCTAAATCCTAAATGGCTTGCTGCGCCAAAAGCTTTTTTGTCGTTTTAAGCGAAGATTACGAAAAAAAGCAGCTCCAACCACTTAAAGATATGAAATTGCTTAGCATTGAAGTAGGTGTTGAAGGATCTCATTTCCACTGAGTATTTAATATATTCATTGAAAATCCCTTTTAAGTAATCCAGGCAGCACCAAGTTACGAAACGACCTCTACTGGAAGACATAAAACAAAAAAGACAATTTACTAAAACATGTTGTTTAATTTAGGATAAGCAGATACTTCGATAATAAGAAATTACTTTTTAAATTTTTATCGCGAGGTCATTGACAAGGATTTTCTGTCCTTTCAAAAGTTTTCTGACTCTTAAAATACATTTTAAATACCAAAACTGATATTTTTATGAATATTATACTCATAAATATTCTTCAATTGCGTAAATGTTTAAATTGTTGTCTATTTAGTTTGTATTGATTTTTAGTTTCAAAATTCAATCGGAAGATGGCGTTCATGGTATTTCGAAAGGCCGTAAATGAAGAAAAGATAATGTTACTTGATAAATATCCACGCTTGTATATTTTTATGAGGTGAATTTCCAATGAATATCAAAGTAGTTTAAACATATAATTAGAAGTCTTTGATATTTATGGGATTTACTTCGTTCTTATTTCAAAAATATTGATAATTAATTTTCTATCATTTCTTGAAAAATCTTTAATTTTAAAAAAACAAAAATGAATGAAAACTCTTTTGAAATATTTTTAATAGCCAATGTTCTTTTAAAATTGAATTGTTTACATGAGCAATCCCCGTAATTAAGGCACCTTAAAGTGACAAGTTCTGGTTATTTGCTCTATTTCAAAGTGAAGGCTCTACTACAAAATTACCATTACATAATAATAATAATAATAATAATAAGTAGAAAATATTAAATAAACATGAAATAAGCTATTTTTTTATCATTTCTAAAAATGGTATTGGTTTATTAAAGCGTTGTTCGTGTAAAGATTCAGAGATACAATACTTTTTACTAAGTTAGTCGCAGGGTCATGCAAAACATCTATTTTTATCCTATAATTAAAATATTTTATAAAGCGCTTCCTTTTCTATTAATTTCTGTTCTAGGAAAACCATTAAAGTTTTATTTTAAAACAGTATTTTAATTATAACAATTCATTTTCTATTTAAAAACTATTTTTACTGTTTTTACAGAAAATGAATAATAATTATACAGCTCCAGTTGTTAAATAATTTATATAAAAACTATGTAAAACTTTTCTTCTGCTGAAACAAGAAAGCAGAACTTAAAAGCTAAGCTTAGTTATTTTGCTAAATTCTCTGTCACATTTTTTTTCTGGGGGGGGGGGGAGTTAATCTTGTTGATAATTAAAAGGAAAAAAATAGTTTCTTCACAACTTTTCATCGATGATTCGTCACTACTATAAACCATAAACAACGGCAAACCAAATATTATCGAATGATTTTTATTCATTCATTCCATACTATTTCATTATGTAATAGAGGTTTATAGCACTGAGAACTGACTGAGGCTGCAGGGAGCTATCAACGATAGCCAGAGGTATTGGCAAGTATGTTGGCCATTTTGTACATTTCAAAAACTGATACCGAGTGACATGTTCGACAGCAGAATGCACTTGATCTGTAGAGTTGTTTCGCATGTGCAGTACAATTCTATCCTTCAATCTGCCAGGTGAAGAACGTTACCCCGATAAAACCATTCTTTTGAGATAAACCCAAAGCTAAAAACCACAGGGATGAAGTGCTAGTAAACATCTTGTTGGGAATGCGGTAATGATTATTCTATCCTCTGTGAAATGTTGTCACTGTAGCTGTTGAACAAGGCGTTCTATGTGGGGAGGTGCTCCATCTTGCATAAATATTGTCGTGTTGAGGTATCCTTTTTTGCTGGAGCTACGGGGGTTACAAAACTATGTAACAAGTCCCGATAACGAGCTGCGGTTATCGTACTGGTCACATATCCAGTTGGATGGATTTTCTCGAAGAAATGTGGCCGTAAACCTTATCCATAACTGTCATCTTCGGTGAATGTAAGGGAATCTGTTGAAACTGACTAGGATTTTCTGTAGCAAGAAGGCGGCAGAGAATGTTGCGTGGTCACTGTTCCACAAATATGAAAATGAGCTTCATCACTCTACAGGATGTTCCAGAGCCAATCCTCGTTCACCTGCATGCGTGCCAGAAATGTCAAAGCAAATGTCTCGGATATCTTCATCGCCAAGTTGCAACTCTTGGAGATGGCTGAGCCTATAGGGATAGTTACGCAATGCTTTCCGCAAACATCTCCATATTGTTATGTACAGTATATCTATCTGCCTTGCTATGACCACAGGCAATACACGTGCCTACAACATTCTCACGTTATTGCTCAACGAGCAATGCCGTTGCAATGTCTTCGGCCACTTGAGGTATCCTAAGTTTACGCCCTCTTTCTGCTCGGACTGTTAACTTACGCGTCTCCTCAAATCGATAAGCCACGCGACCTTTCCGCAATGAATTGCAGCGTCTGTACTCGCGAAGCGTTGCAGCAGCCTTTCACCATTCTGGTTGAATAACGTTAAAAGTAAGGCGCGTTCCGGCAACGTGAGAACCACGGCGCTTCGTTGAACAATGTCTCCGATCAGCCTCATATTTCATTTTACATCTGATTCGATGCCTTACGACGTAAGCGCCATGTTTTCCCCTGTCTAATTTTTTTATTGCAGAAATGTTTCTCTCAAAATCTGGAATGTATACAGTCCAAGTCTAATATTGTTTCGCCCATTGGTTCTCTCTCCGAAGGTCTCTGCATAGGGATACTTTAATTTGAATTATCTTGTATATAAGAATTAGAAAATGTGTTTTTTATAGTCTCCAAATACTTATACATTTCCTAATACTTTTACAGTCTCCAAATCCATATCAATTAAATCTATTGTATCGACAGGATTTAAATAAAAAAAACGCTTTTTGCATAGTAATCGAAGCCGCCGCTACAATTTATAAAAAGATCATTTCAATTAATAAGTAGCAAATTATTAAATTTCAATTATAATCCTTTGAATCAAAAGAAGCGAAGATAAGAAAAGGAAACAAAAGAACAGCACCTGAATCAAATACAAATTGCTTTTCCGATTCAATTATTAGGAGAGGAGTTGGGTACGGCCGTTTCGTCCTTCTACGGAATCATCAGCCCAACCCTGCCTCTCCCGAAAAAAGACTCGGACAGGCAAGATCCTATTGATGAGATCCACCACCAACCTGGAAGTGACCCCCAACAAAGGAAAAGCAAGAAAAATAAAATGTTGTGTCTCTCGACATCATTTCATTTCACTCCTCTCCTAATAATTGAATCGGAAAGGCAAATTTGTATTTGATTCAGATACTGTTCTTTTGTTTCCTTTTCTTATCTTTGCTTCTCTTGACTGATTTCACAGCACGTTAAACTTTAGTTATTATTTTAAATCCTTTGATTATTTTCTCATTCTAAATTCCGTCTCCTGAATTCAAGATTCAAAAGATATTGTGATGAGCTTTAGAACTATATTTATAATTGAGGCGCTCAGAATAATAACGGCATATATCAACCAACCACGAATATTGAGATAGAAGCATGCCTGTACACTCATGCCATCTACCTTTCATGTGACAAAATATCAAACGAATTGAGATATGCCAAAGCCCTCATTTGTCGCCTTTAAAATTTGTCCGGAGTGTAAACGAACTCATTCTCAGAGTTACAACGACATATTCCAACTCGTAGTGCTTTACTAAAAATAGCGGACAAAACAGAAATTTTCATATTGTTGCTCTTTGGATTTACTTGGTGAAAATGAAAGTCTCTATACACACAGATTTTTCATACCAGGACACTCGTACATGGCTTCAGATAGGGACTTTGCAGTTATTGAGAAGAAGAAAAGGGAAGATGCAGTGTATGTATAGCCCTGACCAATGGTGTGATGTTATTGCAGCAGCAAGAGTAAAAAACCCTTTCACTATTAATAAAATGAACAAGGAGGACTTTGTTGATATACAGAATGATATTACTTCAAACTTTATAATTAGAAAAAAAAGATGTTGATGGTGCTTTTTTGCATTTACGTAAGGTTACATCCATTATTGTGGATCATGACAATCCTTGGTTTATGTTATTCTGACCCTGATGTGTATCAAACAGTTAACTTTAGGAAAACCGGTAAAAGTTCACATGTTTCATTGTTTAAGTTACAGCAGAAATACAGAGAAAGATAAAGAAAGCTAAATACAATGACTTGATGAAAGTACTGAAATATATACCACCCATCTATCATGATTTTTATACAAATCTTCTTCTTGATGGTGTCGATGATGAAGAAAAATGTGAAGATTTGGAAATAGAGCTGGATTAGTTATTTCAAGATGTTAAATGAAGGATGTATCAATTTCACACGATGTTTCTTCTTCTGTATATTTTTTGGTCTAATAAAGAACACAAATTCACAAAAATTAATAATCTCAATGGTTCAAGAATTTGCATATAGACTTGAAATTCCTTATTTTAAAGACCTAGAAAATATAAAGTCATAATGTTAATAACTTTCCAAGTTTTGGAAAGAAACAGAAAATATCATTTTTCTCAGAATGAACGTTGGTTGGGATCTGCCGTTATTATTCTAAGCGCGTCAATTATTTTGCTTGTTCTATTTTATCCTATTTACTTTTATTGTACTTTACTGTTCCAATCAATTAGAATCTAAGCAGTTATAAATTTCAAATTATGATCGTTAACGATCTTTTTCTGTTTTGTTTACTTTTGAATTTCAACGGCTGAGGTTCCCATAATTCCCTGTACTTTAAAATCTTCAGTTAATTTCAGTTACGAATCACATGTTACTTTAAATCACCCAATGAACTGTTCAAGCCCTCAGCCAATGACCGATCATTTAAATACTCTATAAAAGCCCTTGCTCTCCCTGAATAAACAGAACACAGCAGAACCTAATTAGATCCAACTTCAGTCTAGTCTACTTCTTTTTCACGAGCCAGGACATCAACGAAAATCACCACAATATTTTTCCAAATTCTTTCCTGATTCGTCGTATTCTCTTTAAAGTTTCTAAAAGTCTTCAAATCAGTTATTAACTTGAACCTTGAATGAAATAACAAATTCTAACCCTTTGTTAATAGATGACATATTTTATTCATAGATGACTCAGATCTTTTATTTAACAAATCAGATCATTCAGACGACAATGTATGTGATTTAAAAGATAAATGATTAGAGAAAGAAAACATTAATGTTGTGTCAAATTGCTGCTACATTTTTAATAAGAAAATAATAAAAAGCGACTTATAATAAACGACTAAGAAGCTTCTTAGTAATTAGTTATGTTATCACTCGGTAGAAAGACGCACTACAAATATAAACAATGAAGCTTTTTCTCTGAATAGAGGAGAGTTTTGAAAATAAATTTTACTCTATTATAAAATATCAAACAAACAAAGCAAAGCTATTATTTTCAAAAGCTTTTTATCAGAAGAGATAAAAGATCCCCTAATTTTCCATCGATCTCAATAAAATGTAGATAATTTTATTGATCTTATTATCTATCAAGTTTTTAAAAAATAATTCCATCGTAGTCTAGTTGCTAATGGCAAAACAGTCGACTTTCTAAATGCAAATGCGCATAAAATGAGAAAATATTATATAAAATTTTCTTACAATCCTTATGGCTAATTACAGATGAATCTGTAATTTCGTTTTGTTTAGTGATATTCTGCAAAATTATTAATTTTTGCAGTTTAATTTGAAGTCATTTTTTCCCACTCTTTAGTAAAAACATTGTATTTCATTTCTCTAATAAGAATTTTTTAAACAGTAAAATTTCTTTTACAATAAAATTTTAAACATTAAAGTTATTAAGTTATCTGTTTATTTGTCTTAATTGATATGACATTGAATTAAGGGCGATTTCTGCTCAACAGTTTGTAAGAATTTATTATGATTTCCATTTAAAAGCAATGAATAACCGGACATTGAACTTTCCATCGCATTTTTTGGATAGAAATTCCAAAGAGTGGAATCTTTTCTTTGGTTTTCACTAACAATTTGTGTCGTGGCAACAAACAGTCCATTCTTTTATCACTGATTGCAACATATCATAGGAAATTCAAGAAGCAGCCATGGTGCAGTAGCTCTTCACCAAAGAAACAGAAATTGACTTCAAAAGTTGCTTCTTCCGTAGAGAAGGAAAGGGTTAGCAAATAACTAAAACCCGCTGACATAAACAACTGATTTATAAGGGCTTTTGGAAGTAGGAAAAGAAAAACAGGATGAGAATTAAGATTATTGAAGAAAAAAATTAATGATGTTATCAGTTAAAAATATAATGATATAGCAAAGAAAACAATGCTCATCCTAAAGCAATGAAATATCTTAAAAAAGTGCCAAAACGAGAATCAAAAAATGCAATCTTGAAGTGCTGCCAACACAAAAAAAAAAGGGGTTACTTTTTAAAGGCTAAGGGAAGATCGTGTGAAGAGAAGATCCGTTAAATAATGACCATAGAGGACATAATATAGGTAATTACTGATATGGGAAGAAGGGGAAAGTTTATGACTTTAGCCTAATGCCTGGAACATTATGCAAATTTTAATATTTAATCCCTTCTAAAAACGTGTTTCAATCTCCTGAATTTTTGATATATTACAAACACTTAATTGCAGTTAAGTTGTTTATAGAATCAGATGTGTCAATAATCAATGAAAATTTTAGTAAAAAGTTCTCCCCAAAAATAAATCTCGTTTTGTATGATTGATAGTATGGGTCATCTAAAATTCAATTGTATGATTCTAAAGTCAAATCGCAATCAGTTTATGAAAGAATGATTAATTTCCTCTAATCTTAGTAAGAAAGAAAAATAATAAATTTGAGTTTTGTTCAGAAAATTGAGGAATCTAAAGATTTTTCACCTTCAGGAATTGTTGAACGCCAGATTGGAAGGAAATTTATGTAACAAGAATCGTAACAATTAATTAAAATACGATAGGTGTAATTGTAATGGTTACTGCAATCGCCTTCAATATTGATTGGCAGCTCAATAGTAAGAAAGTGCTAGTATAAATAGCCCTTGCAAAGATCAGAGGCTTTTGACGATCACTATTAAATATCTGAAAGTGGATTTAATTAGTTTTGTTACAATCGAATATAATAGGGAATTACATTCTATTGGTGGTGAAAGTGGGCGGCAGGGAAGCTAAGCACTGGGACCTCAGGTCTATTGTACGGCAGAGGGAAAGAATAGTGGAAGTAGTATCGGCGAAATGGGAGAATCCTGAGAAAACCTGCCTTTCGCGGATCGTCCATCACCATGAAACCCACCTGAGAACCGAACCTCGGTACTGGAGATGAGATGTCTTTAGCGGTAACACAACAGCACGGCCTAATACATGATACTCGACAAAACATCAATAAAGTTTCAAAATCAGACAAATCGATTAACCGAACATCGTTCGAAATTGAAATAAATATAAAATCACTGAAAATTTTGTAGATTTAAATAAAATATAGTTATACTAACTAACTTGATGGTTAAAGTAATACCAAATTGATATAGGTTTAGTTTCTTTCTTCGCAGCTTGAGTAGATGAAAAGGCGTTTCGTTTCCAACAAAAGTAGATGCAGATTTCAGTGAACCAAAAACAGAAAAGTTGATTCAAACTCTCAATTAATAAAGTACATTCAAATCAATTAATAAAACTGAGCAATGGATAAATTACAGCATTTAAGTTTCAAAGTTAAGTTTAAAACTTAATTCTTTTGCACTTAAGCAATTTTTCAAAAGAATAGATACAATTAATACACAAATGGAAGGTAAATGCAGTGGTTATCTCATAATGGTCTCTCTATGAAATGCTCTTTATTTCTTCATCATAAAAGGTCCCTATAAAGCCATCGTATTAATGACGATGCTACAAAAATTATTATTCATTTTTTGGTGACCTTATACCAATATATTAATAAGGAAATTTTATCATTATACGCTGTATTAAAAATAAATGTGTGAATGAATAGAATCTGATAAGATTCATTAGAACTTCACTATGCTTCTTAAAAGAAAAGGAAAATGTAATCAGAGTATTTTACTGTACATTTTATATCCATAAGGGGTATAAAGTTCTCAAAAAATGTATCTATTGATTAGCGCAATTCCTTTTTGTGAGTGATAGAAAAGATTTCAATGTAAAACATAATTTTAAGGTTGAAATTACATTGATCAACATAAAATAATATATCGATATAATGTGGTTTTTTAATATTGATATTAAGATTGTTTATTCTTTAATAGAAATTTCGCTTATCATTTTTGATCTCTTCAATCCTTCATTAGATTCATTGTAAGAAACTTGAAAGATGAAAAAAAAGCCATAAAGTCTTAATGTTTCGTAAAAATCCCTAAAAATGCTTACTCTAACAAATAATTTTTCGAAAGAATTTCGTAATGGTAAATTATCCAACCTGCTATTCCAATTTTTTATTTAAAAAAAATCTAATCGTTGTATATAAATTATTTCATATTAGAGCTTATTTCGTATTAAATGCTAACTGTAATTAATATTTGTTTGTGATAATCCAAATCAAATAGCATAGATAGTTTTGAAGAAAGTATAGTTTTTTTGATGGGTCTACATAGATGGGGCTGAAATGAGCTTAAATGGTAGCATTTTCAATCTCTTTTCCCTTTAGATTCCTGTTCGTTGATTTAACCTTTTACTTTGAAGAATAAGAACGAAGAGGAAAGAAAGGGTTTCATTCAAAGCACCGACTGCCTATCATTCTGTAGAAGTGAGTTAAGAGACCTGTGACCGTATAGTTACCCGGGCAGTGGATGCCCAGTCGTCCGTACAGAGGCGACCTAAGGGATTAGACAAAGGCGGGGTCTTGTGATCAACTCCGTACGCTCTTTTGGACACAGTTCAAATTTCTCTGGCTCTTTCTCAAGTCAGTCTATCACGTAAGGAAAGTGGAGGTGGCGGCTCTGACGGTTGCCCCAAAGCCAAAGGAAACTTGTAGAGCAAAAGCAGAAAACTATAAATCAGAACCAACAAAGCCAGCACTTGATCTATGGGACAGATTTCAGGGTTTTCCTCAAGCTAAACAAATCCTCTTTTAATTTACATTTGAAAGATTAAAAAAAGATTAATTGAATGTTAAATGAATGTTAATGCCATCTTAAAAATAAACAGTTTTAATAAAACTAATCAATGATTAAATAGTTAATGTACTAATTAAATTAATCGAGAATTTCTAATGAAATACTAATAAGAAATAACACCTTTGATTATCTTTGAATAATATGCTATTGACACCGTAACTACGGTGTAAAATAGAAATAATTGATAAATAGTAAATAAAGTCTCTTGCAATTATTTATATTATTTTTTTGTAATTAACACAGAACAATTACTAATTTGTTTTCGTGGATCCTTATTGCCTGTGAAAAGTAGTTAAGATGTTGCTTCTAACTGTTCATTTATTAATGTTTAAGGCCTGCTTTAGAAACTAAGAACTCTTATCATTTTCTGATATACAAATAATATCCTGTTAAAAGTATTCGAACACGAATCATAAAGACAGTACGTGGAAATGGTTTATGCAATGGTAATGAAAAAGTATAAGAAACCTCTGTAAGTACTGTATCATTTCAAGCTATTTCAAAATATTCAAAATTAATCAATAGTAGCCAAGTCAAATGGACAGAGGATGTCTTTTGGTTTTTTCTTTGCCCACTTGAGTTGAAAAAAGAAAGCAGAAAGAGCTAGGAATTAAACCCTCCTTCTGATCCCAAATACTACATTTGGATGTGGTGGTGAGTATTTCACTGATAGAGAAAAAAAAGGATACAAATTCAACCCGAAACTTTCATGATAATGAAAATAAAAAACACTACTGTCATTCGGACCAAAACATAACCTCATTAAGTGTAACCACATCTCATCAATTTTCTTTGCAAAATAATCGATTTTTGTCATTATTAATGATGTCCCAATGTCATGAGATTACAAGAGAAGCTGGTAATACCATATTTACTCACGTATTTTACGCCCTCGCGTAATTTACGCATCCCAAATTTTAAGGGCAAATTTTGGATTTTTTTTTCTCGCATAATTTTCTCAGTGTCGAATAGTAGACTGGTCAGTTATAATGGTAAAGGGCCTCACCACGCTAGTCTTAAAAATGCCTTCCAGCCGATCATAAAACGTTTGCTTTCGTGAAGGTCGCCTCTCGATTACAAGCCCCCCCCCCCCCCGACTGAGGTTTGCTACAGCTATGGATAGTGATAAATCTCGCGATCGGTGTACTTGTTTGCTATTTGTGACGAAAATAAGTGAAAAGCAGAAGCTTACCTGTAAATGTAGTAGTTACATGGTCAGTTTTAAAGTTCGTTAATTAGATTTGCAGAGAAACATGGGAACCGAACTGCTGGGAGAAAATTTACTGTTTCGGAAGGATTTTTTTTAATTTCTCGAGTAATGTACGCACCCCTGTTTCAAAACGACTTTTTCCTCCAAAAAAGTGCGTAAAATACGCGAGTAAACACTGTAGTAATTTTACCAAATCTCATTTACCGCTAATTATAATTGAGAATAAAAAACATGGAAACATAAGGTAAAATTGACTTAAAATTACGTCAATAGAATACTGGGATTTCATTAATAAGCCTATAACTTAATATCCAATGAGCTATAACTTTGTTGGGAAACCTAAGTAAATCAATACTTTTTTGATACAACACACATCTCGAGAACGGAAAAATCCCCAGAACAGGTAATTCAGTTGCTGGTGGCGATCAGCCAAATCAATTAATGGTCTTAAGATACCAGAGCGTTGCTTTGGAAGAATTCTCTTTTCTTTCGTTCTCTCCAAGTGGCTCAGATGGGCTTAAGACCTTCCCAGATGACGACAGCATCTCAATATTTCATGTTAGATAAAAACTTTGATTCTCGTGCAAGAAACACTGGAACTCCTTTTTAAGCTATTCAAACTTTTTTTTCCTAAAAGAATACAAACAAGTAAAATTATCTTTCTTTTATTTTCCTGTATTTCTTCAAAATATTTGCGTCAGATAAACGAAATAATTGAAAACAAGAACTCAAATTCATCACTTCGAGTGAAAAGATCTTTGGAATTGTAAAAGAAAATGATAAGAAGAAAGAGTTACAGGAGATCCAGAGCCTAAGCTCACTTTTATCCCTTTCGAGGATATTGATAAGACTAAGGATATTGTCAAAAACTATTTTAACTCTGAAAACTTATTTTAACTGAAAAATAGAAGATACCGATAGTATTTTTTTTTTAGAAGATTCGCACAAGACAGTTGAGTAAATTGTGAGCGCTTGTACTCTTAAAATGGATCATGAGTGAAACTCATCAAGAACTATTCGTCCGCCATTTTCAAAAAAAAAAAGTGACATAAAAAATTGCTATGGAATATTTTATATAATATTGCAGGGAACTTATGGGAGTTTTCCATACGTGTAATTCGAATGGCTTCTGTAGATTGAAGATTACCTTACAATCATCTAGCATGAAGACATATATGGTAATAACGATCCAACAGATAGAGCAATGCCTTCAATGGGAAACAAGGTATCTATAAAAATGAAGAGCAACCAAAATGTAGTAGCCTAAATGTTGTGAAAATGAAGGAAAACTTACTAAAGAAGATTGACTTAGGAAAAACAATGAATTAGAATCCTTAAAAAGTTTCTGAAATCTAAATAACTCCGTAACATATATTTAGTGTAGTTTACGTGAGAATCAGTGTAATGTGAAAAGGGAAAAAAAGCTACAACAGTTTTTAAAATCATAAACATCTCATGCGATCGAACATCGTAAATCATCTTTGGATGAAGCAAATCATCTTAGTCTAACAAAAAACACTGTAGACATCCAATGGAGAAGATGGCAAAAATAAACTAAACTAGATAAATTGGTTATCGTACATTTCGATTTGTTCACGAATTTTTAATTTTCGGGGAACCAATATTCTGGCTAATAAGTGAAATTAGAATTTACTAATAATTTACAATAACGAATATGTCAATGCTGGATATCTTTTACAAGTTCGTTTAAGCTATTTATTGGGTCGTCCGTAAAGTTTGTGCCGAGTTTGAAGGAAAATTGAAACGGAGCACATTTAAATTTTGGTATACATTTATTAAATTATATAGGTGCCGTTCTGTTCCACAACCTTTCTCCATCGTTCAGGCAACGTCAAAATTCCGTCCTTCTAGAACCTGTCAGGTGTTTTGACGAAAAACTTTTCTATATGATTTTTTATCTCGACCAAAGAATTAAGTTTTTTTCCATAAAGAAAATTTTGTAACGATCGAATTCGGTGGAAATCTGAGGGTGCGAAGTCTGGTGAATATGGTGGATGGGGTAGAACATCCCAACCAAGCTCCAACAACTTCTGTCGAGTTGTCAAAGACACATGAGGCCGCGCATTGTCCTGATGAAACACGACGCCCTTCCGATTTGCTAATTCTGGACGTTTTTGTTCAATTGCTATCTTTAATGGGTGTAATTGGGAGCAATACTTTTCTGAGTTTATCGTCTCGTTGTTTGGTAAAAGCACATAATGCAGGATTCCTTTCCAGTCCCACCAGACACAGAGCATGACCTTCTTAGGATGAAGACCGGCTTTTGGGGTGGCTAAAGGTGGTTCCTTCCACTTTCTCCAAGACCTTTTTCGCTTAACATTATTACATGATCCATTTTTCAACTCCCGTCACTATTTGCTTCAAAAATGGTATCTCCTCGATCCATTTGTAGAGCGAGTAGCAAATGGAAATGCGATCCATCAGATGTTTCTCCATTAAATTGTGGGGAACCCATTCATCAAAACGATTTGTGTAGCCAAGCTTCAGAAAATGATCGTGGATGGTGGATTTTGATATTTTTAACATTTCTGCTACTTCACGTGTCGTATAGTGTGGGTTATTCTCGATCAGTGTTTTAATCTGATATTCATTTGTGGTGGAGGGCCTACCCTGCCGTTCTTGATCTTCAAGGTTGAAATCACCAGCTTTAAACCTAGCAAACCACTTCCGCACAGTTCTTTCAGCTACAGCACCTTCGCCATAAACAGCGCATATCTTGTTTGCTGCTTGTGTGGCATTTTTGCCTTTCCGGTAAAAGAAAAGCATTAAATGCCTATAATGCACTTTGTTTGTTTCCGTATTCAAAGATATATACAACTGCCAAAAATTAACGTATCGTAACCAAACTTTTTTTCAAATATGCCTGAAGTACCGTCTTTTAGAATATGTGCGCATGTCATTTGTTTTCAATCATTCTGATATATTCAGGGTGTTCTTATGCTACCTACAGAAAATCGGCGCAAACTTGCTGGACGACCCAATAATTTTGCGAAACAAAGATCGTATGAGAAATCAACGTTCACGTTGGCATTTCTTTAAAGAAAACTTGTCTGCGGTGTTGAACAGTAAAAATAGAAATCACTAAGAGTACTTTCAATCTTTGAAATTGAATATTATTTCAAATCAGCTATCAATTGATAGTCAGCAAGAGAATTAGATCATCTAGAGCTGATTAAGAAGTCCAACCAACCAATGCATTGACAAAGAAACTGTTATAAAAATTGATAGACATTGAGATACAGTAAGAGAAAACCCAATAAGCATCTCAGCATTAAGATAAGATATTAAAATTGAATTGGGATAAGTGGAAAGAAGGAATAGTGTTATTGATAGAAAAAAGTTGGAAAGACAACGTACATCAGGAAGAAAATCATGAAATTGAATCAAACATGAATTGATCAAACATACCAGTGCCAGTTTGCAACCAAAGTATATACGTATTTATTATAATATTTATTGAATTACTCAATAATATTGCATTTTTCAGCAACGGTGCTGGATGTAATTTACTGATATTATCTTTTCCTTACATCTCCTGGTGGAATTGACTGGATTTTATTCTCCTCCTCCACTATGGGCGCAGCACCCTTGTTATGTGTTGGCAGTATACACGAGTATCGATGTAGTTGGAGTCGGATGGTCAGTCCTAATGCTCTCCGCCTTTAATCCATGGAGAGAAACCACTGTAAAAGGTCTGGTTGAACCTTAGAACTTACATGGAAGAGAAATACCCAAAAAAAATCCCCGACCTCCGTCTTGAATGAACCGATCCTTCAACGAGTGAACCACTGAGTCCACAAATTAGAATAAAAACAAATCCTCACCTAACAAGAACAAGTAAACAAATTTACTGACCAACAATATTTAACAATAATCAAACTTATTTTTTTTATGTTGATTTACAATTACTTTTCCCTTCATGTGAGTGGTTGTATACTTTAATGTAGATAATAATACAACATTATTATTATTTAAATAAATGATTATATAATTAATTTAAATAAAGTTATAGATAAAACAGTTCGTCTTATATATGTTTTTTCATAATTGCCCTTTGATTTTGATTTGATTTCTAAAGTCAAAACAGTTTGTATCAACTAATTGAACTAAACAACGAGCGAGATAAACGCTGACTTTTCACCTTTCGTTGTTCTCAGGTGGTGTTTCTACACTAATTGCTTCCCACTGAATCTATAACAATAATTCCACGTCGCATTAATATTAAATAAAGCGGAACTCTATTGGGTCTTTAAAACGTTATCTAGCTTCATAATTTCAAATTTAATTATATGGACTTCATAAAACATAAATTTACATTAGATAAATAAGTTTAACTTTTAACCTTTTTCGTAATAGAAATAAAATTTATGTTTGAAATTAGATTTGAAAAAAAGAATTACCTTGAACAATGTTTCATGATTGGAAATATTCAAAATTAATTCCCATAGCACGCTTTTTTTTTTTAGCTTAGTTTCCTAGAAAAGAGAGGTTTATTAAATCACAGTCTTTATGTGGGTCGCATAATAATTCAGACTTGCAAAATGAATCTTCTTGGAAATTGGCATGCATGTTGTCACATATTTGTCATATTAATAAACGTCAACTGCAAAACCTTGAAGAAATAAAATTTATTCGCTCTGATGAACTTTCCTGATTACAGTCGTTCACGTGATCTGCTTTCTCTGTGCGATTACGGGAGTTTCTATCGAAAAATTACTCGCCAGAGGGTGCTACAACGAATTTTCGAGAATTCTCTGTTTCGGGAAACATCTGGAAATATGCAAATGTAAATGTAGTTAGAAAAGATTTAACGTGCCGAGAGAATTGATTAACAAATAGAAAAGAAAACAAGAACGGCACCTGAATAATCAAAATTGCCTTTCCGATTCAATGATGGGGAGGAATTGGGAACGGCCGTTTCGTCCTTCAATCGGGGAGGCGGGATTGGGCTGATGAGTCCGTTGAAGGACGAAACGGCCGTTCCTAATTCCTCCCCATAATTGAATCGGAAAGGCTATTTTGATTATTCAGTTGCCGTTCTTGTTTTCTTTTCTTTTTGCTAATAAATATACTTGACTGTTTTTAAATAATTGAAATAAACACAAGAATAATCAATTTAATTAAAATTTATACATAAAATAACATAACATAATCACAAATTTAATTAATAAATAATTCATGATAATATTTAAGGACAACAGATGATCAAACTTTTACCTTTGATTTTTTTTTTATTCTGCTTGTGACTTTATCGATAAATTAATACGAGAAGGTTCAAAAAATTCTTAAAGGAAAGAAGTAGAAAGAAAACAGAGCATTAACATTCGATTTTAATCCTTAAAATAATGTTTACGTGAGAATAGCGCATATCATTTCTGAGACTAATGCACTGCATTTAGTAAATTTAAAAAATGTTACCTATTTTAATCCAGATAAGCTAATTTTTAATTTTTTTTAATGTAAACATCCTGGAGGGGGTCATACCTCAACATACCTAACCTACAGCTAAATCTGCACACTTGCTTCGCTCTGGCGCTATTGGCGCCTCGCACCAATAGCTTGAGCTCATACTAAGTTAAATATTTTTCCCACTTATTTGTATTCTTTGCATTGTTAATATTTAAGTAATTTGATTAAAAACCTTTCAAGGAAATATTAAATTTTTAAAATATGTTTCTTTCGTAGCAGTAATGAAGCTTAAATATTAATAGTAATGAACATCGTCATGTCACCCTCAGTGCCAAGAAGTGTGCTCTAATCTCAGGATATTTTACACCTGAGCTACTCTCTCAACACCGAAATAACTCAGTAATTTGCTTGTGCTTTGATAAGATTAACATTAATCGGCTTTAAGTGAATAAGTAGTAAAAGAAGTAAGATGTGGATTTTGTTCCAGAAAATAGCATTTTTTTTTACTTTTCATTTCGGGCATTTTCATGATTTTAACAAAAAAACAAAAAACAAAACATTTTAAGATATCTGCAAAGATAAACATTGATTATAAGGATATAAATGGTATTTATAAAAATAATTATTAATCTCAATATGTTTAAAAGTAGATATATTTCTCTGTATTTATTATTTAGTTTTTTAGCTGTAAGCAACTCAGTAATGTTGATAGGAAGAGAAGTTAATTTTTTTTTTCTTTAGTGGAACAGAAAGTTTCTAAGTCATTAACTTAAGTTAAAAATAAGTTTCTCACAAACTTCTCTATAAACCTTTAAGACTTTATAATATTTATAAAAAAAAAAAAATCAAAACTTTTTTTTTTTATTGAATTTGAATTAATCTGCAACAGACGTAGCAAAACGTTTTCAATTGTATGTATATTTTTCCTCTCTCTTTTCGTGAAAATGGACTCTGGAGGAGCCAGATTCAATCCCCGGTCGAGGTCGGGTTTTTTTCCTAGGCTATTTCGCTTTCGGACAGCCCTTGGGTTTACCCAGCGCTCTATAAAAATGGGAACCGGATTTCTTTCCCGGGGGTAAAGGCTGACCTCCAATCTCAAATAGTCCCGATGGTCATTGAAATCTCGAGCCTATATCTTCAAGCACCCCTTCAGCTAATGGAGGTTCTTATGGTAAATACCTTCTTATCTACCTTTTCTTGAAACTTGGAAAAAATTCTTTTCTTCAGTCTTATAACTGTAGATGACAAATTCTTCAATACACGAAGTGATATCAATTTAACCTTTTTTAAAATTGGATTACAATAAAAACATTAGATTGAAGTGCTGTATTTGATTCAATTCCAGGCAGTATTCATCCAAAACCAAAAAGAAAGAGCTTGTTCCGTGTTCTACTGACGTATTTGTGGTACCATTACAATATCTCAGTCATTCCATCATTTCTTCTATTTTTATTTCTGAATACAATGCTTGGAAATCCATATTATGCCTGAGTCAAATTTGCGTTAAAGTTATTGCTTCTCAGCAGTAAATGATACAAGAAATAAATCCGAAAAGTCTAACTGTTCTAGTAATCTACATTAAATAGTTGTGATTTTCAAAAGCCTTCAAATTCTATCTTGTGGCATCTTACAAAAGGAAGTATGTTTTGTATATCTATTAAAAACGCTGTTTATCTTCTAACATTTTGAAATACTGAATTTGATATCGTTCATCCACTAGTAACTAAGATTATATTTTTCAAGTGCATTAACGAAATCTAGAACTGCTTTAGAAATTCTCTCACGGCAATTGTGAATAATGAATCTGTTGAATCATTCGTCCCAAGAGGCAACGTCTGACCTGAGGCTGTTTTGATCTGCATCTAATTTGTATCAAACGTAGCAGAAAACTAAGTTAGAGAACTACCTAAACTATCATTAAAATTTCAGCATTCTAATATGTTATCCTAATGAAGAAGACGTAGAAAGACAGATTGAAATTACATTCCAATTGCAGTTTTTATTTTCCTTTTTTGCTTGCTGACCGACGGTAAAACATTAGACAAAGCTGTATATTGGATGTTGTACATTGCTAGGGTTAAAGAAGAAATGCGAGGCGTTTCTGTTGAGATAACTGTTGTCATTTTGTTTCTGATTGTTTTCGATAATCAGAGATGTTTTTTATTTACCTATTGCAGTTAAATACTTAAAAGCTGGCACTATACATAGATTTTCGGACTAACATTATTCGAGTAAAGTAAGACTTTGAAATTCAATAAAAATTTCTTGATCCAGCACTAAATTGCCATCAGATCCCGCTTCAGGTTTTAATCTCCTGAAACAACAATTATTTTGGCAGCCCTTTTTTTAATATCATCCTGCAGCTATGCAAATAACATTCCCAAAGGATTTTTTTGTGCCTCCCGAAGTGCCTCTTTGTCTAAATCAGGGGTTCTCAACCGGGGTTTTCATGGACCTCATGGACTGGGGGTCCATGTAATATTCTTCGGGGTCCACAGGGATCTCATTGTATCACACTTATTTTAAAATGGTTTATTATGAATTATTTACCAGTGTGTAGAATATGTATTATTTACCACTGTAGAATAATTTATATGCATTAAATTAGTTTTCATTCAAAATAAAGCATAATCATTTACTATTTCGTTGATTATTAATGTAACCCCTTTACGTTTTAGGTATGAGGGGGGAGTCCACCAAAAAAAACGAAGGGAAAGGGGTCCATGGGTAAAAAAAGGTTGAGAAACCCTGGTCTAAATCAAATCAAAAACAACTTGAAAAAAATTAAAAGATTAAACTGCGAAAATTTCCGCTTATGTTTGCGAAATTATAGTTTGGCCTCTCATAAGATGACCGCCCTGCTTCTTGTATGTCCAGGTGATGTAGACTATCTTATTTGCAAAGATAGCAACTCATGTTTCTTCTAATACTGTCGGTTCATCTTTTTCAAATCCAAAGGAAACATATCTGGATTTCTGTAAATATGGGGACAAAAGAATTAATCTATCTACATTAATTTATTATCAATTTTTATAAACAGCCTAAGAAATCCTTCTTCCAAATACTTTAGATAAGGAAACCATTGTCATTAATTGATTTTCAAATGACGTGAATAATATAATGGTAAATTGGGAGACATTGTAAATGTGTTGGATTTTTATTTTTTTGTAATTTTAGTTAATGTTCTATTATTATAAACAACAAGATTGTTAATAATGTAATGTTTCACACAGGCATGGGACATTGTTGCTAACAATTGTCTTTATAGTGAGAATGGTGTGGAAATGAAATGAGAGGATGTCCATGTATTGTGTAGAATGTCGATATCTGTAATGATTTTGGATTTTCCAAGTTGGATATGTATCATTAAAAGATAAGGACGAAATACTTATAACTCAGGGAATGAGAAGATCTTTACATGAAGAAATAATATCTATATAAGGGAAAATCTGTAAGTAAACTTTTAAGAATAGTAGCAATTCAGCTACAGTGAAAACAAATGAGATATGTTTATCTTCTAGTGATGATATAATGATGCAAATATTATAATGATATCGAATTTAGATGTGAATTATCTCAACAGTCTTAGATTAAAGTGTTAATTAAAATTTTATGCAGAATATGTGATATTTCGTCTTCTATGAATTTTTTAGTCGTACGAGAACAGTCTGCCGAAATATAAAAAATCTTCAATTACTGCAGTAAATACAATGTTAATGATGTTTAATCAAAATTGAGGGTTTTTTTTTTTCCTTCACAAATGGGACTCTACCATTGAAATGAATAATGTTTCAGTTTTTATTATTTCCTTTCCAAATAATGTTTTTCTCTTTATATATAATGCATCATCTTCAATGACATTTTGTTTTTCAATCAGAGAAATTTTTTTTTACTTTGAGAAACTTTCTCTTTATTTGGGGATAAAACTTTTATCTTAAACGTGTACTTAACACTTAACCAAATAGACTTGGACACAAAGATAAAAACAAAATAACATTTTATTTCTTTGACGGAGCTGATCCGTTTACAGATCAAATACTTCGCTGGGACTAATGTCTTTTGATTAACACTTGTATGATAATAAATTACTTTGCATTTAAATATTAACTCAAATGTCCATTCGTTAATATTTATATAGACTAAGAGATCTTTAGCTCTTTACTATTTTCATAGTTCTTTAACTTTACATTAATTCTTTCTTACGAACTACTTTATATTGGACTTCACTCTTGAACTTAACTTTGAACTTTTCGTCCGAAATACTTTGATATCTTTAACTTGAACTGCTACTATTAACCTTTAACCTTTCATAGTATATATTCACTAATCCTATCTTATAAGGTCAGAATCTTCGGACAGAAAAATACAGTCTATATCCTTGTTAAAACTTTTACTCTAAACCTTTAATGCTTTAATCTTTATTTATTCATCAATGAATCCTCGATTAATATCTT
>JAFIDM010066062.1:0-14283 GCA_023159025.1 Thereuonema tuberculata
TCATGGAATCTACATACGCAACAAATTTCTTATAAAATTTCTAAAAACTTGGGCATTATTAAAAAACTAAACTTTCTACCGACATAAATACTTCTAAATCTATATTGGTCCTTAATCCACTCCAACATATGCTACGATATTGGAATATGGGGCACCGCCTCTAAATTTTATCAAAACATGATTCTTAAGGCACAAAAACACTTCCTGAGATTTTTGGACGGAAAGCCAATGCAATACTCGGCTAAATCTCTTTGGAACAAATATAAAGTTATCTCCTTTCATGACCTCTATAATCTACAGTTAGTTCTCTTCACCTATAAATTACTTTATAAAAATATCTCTTTTTCTATCACACTACCTACTAAGCCCCAGTCACATCTTTACAATATAAGAATCTCCTCAACTCTATTTACTCCAAGAATCGCATCAAATTATCAAAAAAGAGCTGTTAGCTACTCTGCTCCTTCTCTGTGGAATAAAATTCCCCCCAATATTCGTGAAAGTCCCAATTTAAAACAGTTCAGAAGAAAACTAAAACATCATCTGCCTACACTAACATAACCTTTCACAATTTTACAATTATCATTCTTACCTTCTCTTCTCTCCAATCCATAAGTTAATTCCTAATCTATCCGTTGTCAGGACGCAAACATCTACCTTCATCAGATATCTTCCAACCTTCCCTCTCCTCTTCCTCATTTCGCTATTTCTCTTTCTATTCTCTTTACTTTCCATCTATTTGGGCTAGGCTTACCCTCTTATCCGAAAATTTCTGTTCACGAATTATATGACATTTTTTAATTATATATTTCATTATCTTAGTTATTTTACGAAGATTGTATATATATCACCAGATCTAAACTCCACAATTGTGTAATTCTTTTTCACATTTTTATTACAGATTTACTGTTCCTTTTATCCCCATTATATTTTATTAGTTTCAATGTTTTTGTGTTATGCTCTGTTATGTTTTCTCCATTATTTGTAACCAGTAATGCTTTTTGTATTTTATTTTATTTTATTTTATTTTACTTTATTTTATTTTTTCTTGCCTGTAATTGACTCCGTGTCTGCCTTCTCGACGGGACTACCCTTAAGGCACAGGGACGTCACACTCATATCTATTATGTATTATCAAATTTTTGTAAGGCAAATAAATTATTTTTATTATTATTATGTTTGTATGTTTCAAACCTTGGGTTTCCCCAGCAAAAACAATATGGCGGGTCAAGGACCAAAGCACATACTGCCAAGTGTAAAGATGTGTGCAAGAATGATTAGGGATGTATACTTGTGTCCAAAAATTTCCTAACTATGCGTGTAGTGTTGAGTACCACAGCCTTCTGCAGTTGTGCATAAGTGATTTTGTGAAGTCCTAGTTTGCTGAGACTGTGGTGCAATGTATGAGGCACCAGACCAGTGGCAGACAGAACGATGGGCACAATACATACTCGATCCTGCTTCCACTGCTTCTGGAGCTCGTGTGCTAGATCAGTGTATTTACTGATCTTGTCTGCGTGAGTTTTCTGCATGTTCTTGCTGATAGACACTGCAATATCAATTAGATAGGTCTGTTGTTGACCTTATCAACAAGTGTGATGTCTGGTCTGTTGTGATGTATGGTTTTGTCTGTGTGAATGGGGCGGTCCCAGTATAGTTTATATGAGGGTGACTCTAATACACTTTGTGGTATGTACTTGTAGTACGGGACCGTGCTCTTAATAAGTGAATGTTTGTGTGCTAGTTGTTGATGAACGATCGACGCTACCTGATTGTGTCGGTGGAGGTAGTCTGTTTGAGAGAGAAGGGGACAGCCTGATATTACGTGGTCGATCGTCTCATGCGTAGTGTGGCATTTCCTGCATTTGTCGTCATGTGTGTTTGCATCGTGTAGAATGTGTTTCTTGTAGTTGCGTGTGGAGATGACTTGGTCCTGTACTGCGATCATGAACCCTTCGGTCTCCCCAAACAGCTCACCACTCGTCAGCCATCTGTTCGACGCTTCCATGTCGACATGAGGCTGGCTGAGTTCGTGATGATGTCTGCCATGGAGTTCCTTACAAGCCCATGATTCACGCAGCTGCTGAGTGTGGGTTTCAGGGGTGGTGAGTGTTGGAGAAGAGTTTTCGAGATTCAGGGGTGTGAGGTGTGTGTCAGCCTTGACAATGGCTGAGTGAAGTGAGGAGTCTTCTGCTCTTTGGTGGAAATGTTCCCTAAGTGTATGTACTTGTTTTTCGTGTAGGGTGATGAAGTTGATGAGTCCTCGGCCTCCCTCCTTGCGGGGAAGAGTCATCCTTTCCGTAGCGGACTTGGGGTGGTGCATGTTGTGTTTCGTGAATGTAGTGCGTGTTGCGCGTTGTAGTGCTACGAGTTCGGTGTTTGTCCATGGAATTATGCGAACGAATATGTTAGTGTGGGAACGGCAAAAGTGTTGATAGCTTTAATTTTATTTCTGGCGTTGAGTTGTGTTTTGAGGATTTTGTGAACTCGAGCAAGGTATGTGTTCTTCAGTGCATTTTTGATGTTTGCGTTGTCAATGACGCGCGCTTGCTGGAAGCCCAGGTACTTGTAGGTCTCTCCCTGTTCCATGGATTGGATGGCCAAACCATGGTCCAGTTCCAAACACTCCTAATTCGAAGTCTTCCCACGTATTATGTGTAACTTGCGGCATTTGTCAATTCCAAATTCCATCCCAATGTCTTTGGTGAACTGGGTGGTGGCTTGTAGTAAATTAGTAAGATGTGCATTGTTTGTGGCATAGAGTTTAATGTCATCCATGTAGAGTAAGTGTGTGATTTTATATGGTGTCACAATGCCTGTGGTAAGCCTATAACCGTGTTTTGTGTTATCTAGTATATGGCTCAGTGGATTCAAGGCGAGGCAGAACCAAAGAGGACTCAAGGAGTCTCCCTGGAAAATACCTCTCCTTATGGGAATGGGATCTGTAGTGATGGAGGTGTTAGAGGTGCGTAGGTGTAATGTTGTGTTCCAACTCTTCATCGTGGCAGCTAAGAATGCCGTGATCTTGGGGTGTATTTTGTAGATATGAAGAGTGTGTAGGAGCCAGGAATGAGGGACAGAATCAAATGCCTTCTTGTAATCGATGTATGCGATATGTAAGCTCCTATTCTTCGCGCGTGCCTGGCGCAGGATTACAGAGTCAATAAGGAGTTGCTCCTTACAACCCTGGGAATTCCTGCGACAGCCCTTCTGCTGTTCGGAAAGAATGTTATATGTCTCGATGTGTGTATAGATCTTGTCTGCGAGGCAGGAGGTGAGGAGTTTGTAAAGTGTGGGGAGGCAAGTGATTGGGCGGTAGTTTGCAGGTTGCGCTGTTTCAGTGTTCTTGCTCTGTAGGTATGTGACACCCTGTGTGAGGAAACGAGGCATATGTTCTGGGTGTTGGATTATGTCAGTGAGTGTAAGCGCTAGTTTTCCATGCAGGGACGTGAACCTCTTGATCCAGAAGTTCTGGACTCCGTCTGCACCAGGAGCCTTCCAGTTGTGTGCATGTTTTAGTGCTGTCTGTATGTCTGCGAGAGTAATCTCATGGAAGGACATGCAGGGTAAGTGTTCAGTGAGTTGCTGTTCCTCTGTTATCCATGGTGCTTTATCATTGTGGAGGATAGGGTTTGACCACAGAGACGACCAGTATTCATGTAAAGCCTCGCTGTTGGGAGTGTTTGTGTTAGTTGCAATAGAGGAAGATGTAAGGGATCTGTAGAATTTTTTCTCATTGTATTGGAAAGTGTTGTTCTGTTGTTTGCGCAGTGTGCACTGTTTATATCTTTGTAATCTTTTTGCAAGTGCACTGAGTTTTTGTTTTAGTGTGTCGAGATGTTCCTGAACCTGGTTATGATGATTTGAATGTGAAGGGCGAGTATTTATGTGCTTGAATATCTTTCTAACCTGGGACATAAGTTTCTTTGTTTTGTCTCCTGCACGGTATTGTGTGAGCCTGGCTATGTCTCCTCTAAGGTCACTGATGCGGCCCTCAAGGCGACGTCTCCAAGGGGGGATGTATTCTTGTGTCCGTGCAGTGGGAGGTATGTTGTGTTGTTTGATTCCAAGTGCCCGAATGGTTCCCTGTGCGGCACAGTAGAGTGTTGTATGTATGTCTTCTAATGTTTGGATGTTGTCAAGGTGTTGTGGGATAGTGTGTGTGTTGAGATGGTATATGACTGTGGCGAGTTGTTTTGATGTGTGTACTTTGGGGAGTGGCGGCCTAAGTGTGGGGTCTGTGCCTGTGTATTGTGCGAGTGCAGTGTAGAAATGATCATGAGCTGCACGTAATATTTCATTAGTTGTATTGTTGGGGCATGTGTACTGAGGGGTAGAGATTGTTTCTGTGTTTTCCACAATGGTGTCTTCTGGTGGGGTGTGGTTTGGTGTCCTGTGGTTGGATTCAGCGACTTCTTCTTTAATTTGTGCAAGTATGCATGGGAGAATAAGATTGTTTACTACAATTGAACGTCGCTGATCCGCTACCCGCTGTTCGCTAAGCCCTAACGATGGATAGCGTGTGGTGAAAGCTTGGTGTAGTGCCTGTCTGTATCCTGTTAGTTGAGTACCTAACTTTGTAACAGTGAAGAAGTCGCGCATAAGATCCTGGTTCATCTGTGGTGACCATCGGATGCGCTGGCGTGGTTTCCCAGTCTTGGTGGTCGCCTGCTCTGACACAGACGAAACACTTCCGACTGTTCGGGCTGGATGGTGTTGCCCGGGCATTGTGGTAGCCATACTACAGGATGGGGTGCCACTTTCTCCACCACCACCTGCGGGAGACTGTAGTATATTTTTCGAACGGAGGCCTCTGCCTAACCCCCGAACGCGGGTGACTTTATCCTGCGCCACACCCGATGCAGCATGATCTATTCTCATCGTAAATGGTTGGACCCTTTAGCCTACTCTAAAGCTAGTGTAGTTCCCGCCCCCACCGCGAGGAGGTAGGGTCCATGGGGGCTTATTATTATTATTATTATTATTATTATTATTATTATTATTATTATTATTATTATTATTATTATGTCACTCTTTAATGCTTGCTGGATGTCACACTTTAATGCTTGCTGAATGTAGTGGCTTGCTGAATGTAGTAGCATAGTAGAGATGCTAGAATGAAACCTTCACCATTGTGTTCACATCAAAAAGTACGAGACCATATCCAAAAAATTAGACCTCTGGGACCACTCCCTGACCGGATTTTGGGAAGATCAAAAATGGTTTCTTCCCATAAAGAGGAAAACGGTGATAGATGCCCTCCCCCTTCCAATATCGACCCTTCTGAACACATTTTGTTTATAAAATTGTGCATATTATGAGGCCGCTTTGCTTTTGACACTGTCTAAAAGCATTAATTTATCTTGTTATTATTTATAATTTATTAGACTCATATTAAATTCTCTGCGTAACCAGAACATATTAATAATATACATGTATTCTACATAGAATTTTCGTATTACTACACAACTTACTTCACAATATAAAAAAAATATATAGTTTGTTGATTTATTTAGAATGAACTTTAAAATGACAAAATTATAATTTTCTTACTTTTTCTTTATTTTTTTACCGAGTCCTCGTTTGATTCTCAACTCAGATACTTCTGCTGACACAACGCCACTGTCTATCGAACTTAATCCCTTTCCATCATCCAAAAAAAACGCATTTATAAGTTGAAACAGAAGAAACCCTGCAAAAATAAAAACAATTGACCAAGTTGACCTACGGAATATAAATTTTAAATGTTTAAAATTATTCTCCTTCATCTGATTAAAATCAAAAAGGGGATATATACAATTAAAATGCTCCCTACTAAGTTCGTTCAGAAGGCCGACGGGACATCATTGGAGAATGAGTAAAAAGAGTATTTATAGCAAAACGCAACCAATCAGATATCCGTAGAAAACAGAGGCGTTGAAACCAATGACCAATGATAAATGAACGCGTGGCTATCATGATGTCCGTGGTCAAAAACACATTAACAACAAGTCCAAGCATGGATCCTTTATTTTACAAACAGAAGCTCATGGACCTCTCTGTTTACAGACAAAAATACGATGAAAATATCAACAGAACCACATTGAAAACGAATGCCAACAAAAAAATCATATTGAGAGATGTTGTTGACTGATAATTGTTCGTTGTCACAATGACAGGAAGAGGCAATGCAAACCGATTTTTATACTTTCTGAGAAAATTATCTTCTCTCAGTTTCAGCGGTATAAAAATATTGAAAATTGGTCAATATTTTTGGACCGCTGAAATTGTGAGAATGTCCACTGATGGCAACATGTGATGCAATAGTTTAAATAAAATCTCGTTTATTACATGCACAACGATGCTCATTATTATAAATTGTTTACATGATTAAATTGGAATAAAAATAAATGCCAAAATAAAAGAAATTATTACAAAAACAAAAAGCACTAAATTTAATGAAGATAAAAATAATAAAGCAAATTATTTTGCCTTCATGATTACTGCAATAAAGCACCAGACGATACGATATCTCTAGGTTTTTTTGTCTAGAAAATAAAATATTTTTTTTATTATACACTCATTAACCAAAAAAACGACTCACCTAGAAGGAGTTGTCCAATAGAGACAAAAATTGATGGAGAGGAAGATTATGTACAGAATAGAAAATGATAAAAATTTCAGACAAATTGAATGATTTATTTCAGAGTTACAAAGCAACGAGCTCAATAAGGTGTTGACTCTGCTCTACCCTGAATGCAAGAGTGATAAAGCTCCCTGATGGTCTCCTGCGGTATTTCTTGCCAAATTTGCTCCAATTGTCGGGCTAGGTCATCTACATTCCCTGGTGGATGCAGTCGCCTTCCCATCATATCTTAGACATGCTCAATTGGAGAGAGATCTGGGGATCTGGCTGGCCAAGGAAGTGTTTCACAAGCTGCAAGACAGGTCATAGCAACACGTGCCGTATGTGGTCTGGCATTATCTAGCTGAAAAATAA
Organism: Thereuonema tuberculata; assembly: GCA_023159025.1. Lineage (NCBI taxonomy): Eukaryota > Metazoa > Arthropoda > Chilopoda > Scutigeromorpha > Scutigeridae > Thereuonema > Thereuonema tuberculata. Next base: position 6,980 of record JAFIDM010066062.1, read on the forward strand.
GGTCAGGGTACTGCAAAAGGAAGGGTAGCAAACCAGGTCTCAGAATGTCGTCGAAGTACCGCTGTGCTGTTAGTGTGCCGCTAATGACGACCAAAGGGGTCTGGCTATCAAGGGAAATGGCACCCCAGACCATAACTTCTGGTTGAGGGCCTGTTTGGTGAGCAATAGTGAAAGCAGGATCGGCATGCTGCCCTGGGCGTCTCCAGACACGTCTGCGACGATCGTCAGGACACAGTTGGAAGCGGGATTCATCGCTAAACACTATACGTCCTCAGTCAGCATCATTTCAAACGGATCGAGCCAAGCACCACTGTAATCTGGCCCGACGGTGTGCAGACTTGAGTGGCAGGTGGCCTAGCGGTCGGTACGAGCGTAGATGTCATTCTCTTAGCCGTCTGTGAATGGTCATGGTGGACACTCGTGTGCGGGTCGCACGTCTGATGGTTGATAACGATGATTCAGGCGCTGTGACAGCTGATCTGACAATCACTCTAACCTGCCGCTCTGCTGTGGCCTAGGTCGACCGCTGAATGCTGAAATCTGCCATTGTTCACCCATTCCTGCCAGCATCTTCTTATCGCTGCATCACTTGGACCCATGTAACGAGCGATTCTCCGATTTGCCCAACCTGCCTGTTTCAATCCAATGATACGACCTCTTTCAAACTCTGACAGTTGCACGTAATGAGCTCGAATCCTGCGGCGAGGCATTTTTTCAGTCGTTGAAAGGTATCCTAACTCGCAATGCAACAGAAATTTTGACCATCAGATTGAGAATCGCTTCTTATATACACCTGCTGAGTGCGCAGTTCCGATGCGCTGTAGCTCTCGCTATTCGTTCATTGGACACCAAAGTTTAATCATTTGCACGGGCAGTCCCAATGTCTTTGCATACGAAATTTCATGAAAATCCGACAACTCCTTCTAGGTTTGTCGTTTTTTTTTTCTGGTAATGAGTGTATTTAGAAAGTTTGTTGCAATAAGTAATAAATAATGTCTGGATGTACGAATAATTACAAACTTAGCACAGTTGGAACTAATAGATGCATTTTTGAATTTTATTTCAAAATATATCATTATATATATATATATATATAGATATATATATATATTGTGACAATACTCATATGTCGATTTATTATAACTATTAAAATATTAGAATATTAATATTATTATCATTGTAAAGACAAAAGAAATGTCAATTAAGAAAAATAATTTCAAAGTAATTATTTTGTAAAAGCTAATGGCGAAAGACTTCGTTAGGGGCAGTTTTAATTATTGTCAGTGATTTTTATTTTAGTTTAGGCTTTAATTTATTTTAGTTTAGGATTTTAGGAGATAAATCTTTTAAATGTAAATTATTAGGATTTAATGCAATTTAATGTTAGAAATTTAGGTGTTTTAAGTAGTTGTGTAATTTAAGATTAGTTGAATTTAAGGATTTTAATAAGGCATTAATTTTTTTTTTGCTTTAATTAAGCTGAGTTTATTTGAGTTTGGAAATTTCCTATTCTTAGGAATTTCCTTGTGGCCATCATTCCATATTTGGAATTGTTGTAAGCATTGTAATTCTATTGGTTAATTAGCATTATCACCCCATGTGAGGTAATAATGAGATAATCTCCCTTATTTGGGCAGATATGCAATCCTGCTATCCGTATGGTCTGTGCGACGCGTGACGTCACACAGCGGCGCTCTTAAAGTTTATAAAACGGGGTGTTCGAGGAAGATTTCTCTCTCTCGCCGCAGTTTTGCTCTTTTAACCTTTGCTACAATGCACCCGGCCTCGTCGACCGCCGCGGACGATGTATTGGCAGCCGCGTCTCAAATTCTCGATGCGTTTGTTAGAAATAGGGTGTGTTAAATCAAGTTATCTTTAGTTAGAATAGGCAACCCGTGGATAGCCTACAATTTCTACAATTTATTTGTGCGAAAAATTACTGAAATTAATTTGCAAAATAGAGCTTGCAAATTTTGTGTTCAATGCACGTGTACACCCGTGCAGGATTCCACAAGTTACTTAGTGCTTCGTAAGTGAAAATTGTGCCTCGTAATTTAGTAGGATTCCACAAGTTACTTAGTGCTTCGTAAGTAAAATTTGTGCTTCGTAATTTAGTTATTTAGTGCTTCGTAAGTGAAATTTCAATGCGTCGTAATTTAACTTTAGGCTTCAAGAAGTTATAAGCCATAGCTTCACCGAAATTATCATTCTTGCAGAGAAGTGACATATTATTATTTTGCAGTGTCGAATAAAATTGTTAAGTTTAATTAATGTGGTGAATGCGTTGTGCTTCTTTGTGCGTGAACGTGAAGTGTGGCTCCCCCACGCTCCGAATGGATTGGATTAGTCAGGGCATACCATGTAACGACTTTGGAGGGGGTAGATAGAAAATTCACCGAACGGACTTTTCGGTTGGCGCCCAACAAATACCCGAACAACCCCTGAAGGACTAAATTAAATCGTGGTACCGTTACAATATATATATATAAATCACATCTTGTTATGTTTTGGGAATTGTTTGTCTTAGATTATATCAGTAGTAAATTTTGTTTGGGTTATTTAGAGAAATTCCCTTCCCCCACATCAAATAAATGCTGAAATATACCTTTCAAAACATATGATCAAAGTGAGTTATATAATTCCATTATTTAAAATAGTTTGTTGTTGTTGTTGTGGCTATTATTATTATTACTATTAATAGTATAGTATAGTATTAATATAAAATTTTGATAAATTGATATTATTAAAATTTACTACTGCAATATTTAATTTTTATATTACTATTTAATATATAGGCAGTCCTCGTTTTAAGTAAGTGTTGCGTTCCTACAGTGGCGTCGTAAATCGAATCGACGTAAAACGAACCAAATAAACAATGTAAATGGGGGGTTGCCACACATCCAAAAACATATTGTTTTTATTTAATTATTCCATGGTAATATAGTTTATAAGTTAATATAAAATATTTGAGTAGGGGAAGGTGTTGTACCTTTGACCAGTTTTCACTAAATGAATTTTCTAATTTTCTATACTCAAGTAAATTCTTACCTGAATGGATACATGTGATCTTCACTCATCTTGCCATCAACTGTGTTTTATATGTTATATTTTGAGTATAAGTATTTTATTTTTATTTTACAAAAAACTATATCTTGTGGTCAAAGGTACAACACGTAGTTGTACCTTTGACCAGGTGATAGTAGAAACTGACAGTTAGATACAAGTTATTTAATTAACATTTTTATTCAGAAATGTATACATTTGGCAAATATATGTAATTCAAAGTAGAATAATAAAACATGAAATAAATTCTAAATGGCTTAAGTAGCCTCCTTCTGCCCGTTTACTCTACATTATACAATGAAAAATCAACTCCAAAAGATAAGACATTCTTTTACTTGAGCTGGCTGTGCCGCCACCTGTGATTGGATTTGATAGCCTGGCCACAATATCTTGTAGTTCTACGTTGTAGAGCTGGCTTTTCCTTGGATGAATTTTGCCATCTTCGGTAGTTTTTTCAAATATTTAACTTAAAATAATCACATGCTGCTTCCTTTATTTGGGCCACAAAGTATTTCTTGGTTTTTTGTTGTTGTTGTTGTTGTTGTCAGCTTGACAAGTTTAATTCCTTTTCCAACTCACGGCATTCATCTGAAAGATCGAAAACACTTTTCCCTGATGAATATTCAACATCAGACTAAAAGTCATGGACAAACAATCGATTGTTTACTATCTTTATATAAGATTTAGTAAAAAAAATAAAAATTTGGGAAAAAATATTTAAATTTTTGTCTTACATGTTAAAATGACAGTAAGTAAAAACATTTACATATTATTAAGTAATGTTGTACCTTTGATCTGGTCAGAGGAAGAACACCCTGATGTGGTCAAAGATACAACATCAGTCGAACTTACATTTCACGCCATGCTACAATTTTTAGGTTAATCCAGTCATCTTAAAAGTCCTAACAATTAATCTATAGGCATACATGTATTACTCGTTGTTGTTAAAATAATAATCAAAAGAAAACAAACAATGTTATTAAAGAAACATTCACTTGCAAAATACTTACATTTTGGTGATGGAATTATAAAAACATTTTTCACTCCTTGGAAGTTAAAGATCTAACTGCTACTGAAGTTTTAAAGGCGCAAATAGTGGGAATATTACACATTAAACAGAAAAGCTTTAAAAGTATGCTCATAGATGACATCACAATCAAGGGTGGACAAAGATACAATCGGTCAAAGGTACAACACCTTCTCCTACTTTCATTGTGTTCTGGTACGGATCGCACCGAAGTCCGATCTTCGTATCCAAAGTCTGTATTCTTTCGATGTCTAGTTTTTCCAAAATGGTGAATACCTAGAAAAATCTGTAGAATATCCTGGAGAAAGATACTGAGGTGGTTTCCCGTTGCATCCTCAGAAAATCATTAAGAAATTATTTCAGACCCGAAGAAAAAGATGAAGAAGCAGACAACACAGGAAAGAAAATTTTTCATATATCGATGCCGACGCCCAGATTCGAACCTTTGTTCCGACGGATCTACTTCGTGGGAGGCCTCCATCTAATCCACTAGGCACGCCGCAACGGCAAACACTGTCATTGGCCTAGTAAATTAACATAAAATAATAAATAAAAACTTAATTATTACGTACATATAGGGTAATTTCTATTTGCCAGGCATGGGCACGTTTCTTTCTAAAAACTTTTATCACTAATAATTGTAATATATAACTTATTTATCAAAGTATTCACAGGCCATCAAGTCGGGATATTAAAAATAACGGCGTTCCCCGTTATCAATGCATTTTGGCTCAAGAATTTTAATTTTTTTTTTTTCGGATTTTTAATTTTTTTACAATATGTTTTTCTTATTTTGGCCTAAATTCTAAACTGGCATAAATCTGAGTCGTCGTAAATTGAACCGTCGAAAAACGTTGGCAGACTGTATTAAAAGTTCAGAACATAAATATAACCAACTATAAACTTTATATTCCATATAGGAATATAAATTTTAAATTCCATAAAGGAATATATAAATATATAAAGGAATATTTTTTTTTAACTTCAATAGTTTTAGCTCCTTTTCTGTAATTAAATATATAACAAATTCTAAATAAGTATGTAAATTATTGTATAATACTGTATAAAAATAATATTTTTAGTGAGAACATATTTACATAAAATTTTAGTAATTTACATGCTTTATAGATTGAAAGTAAATGTTTTATTTTTTTGTTCAACGTTATTGAATTATTACTAAAATAAGTGCTTTTAACTCACTTTTGTTTCTCGTCACTTAATCACAGCTTGGACTTGACTTTTCGTGTTTGTAATAAAGCGACATGAATGTTTATTCTGTTCGATGAATAAATTACTTTGGCAAGTATTTTTTTCTTTATTTTTAACCGGGTCTTTTAAGTTTAGTCATCCCTTCTAGTTATATAATAATATAATAAGTTTCATTTTGTTCGCACTAGAGTGGCTAGGATTTTTTTTTAACCGGGTCTTTCAGATTTTCTAGTTAAATAATAATAACGTAATAATTTTCGCTTTGCCCTATGGCTTTTTCTTCAGTTGTCTCTGGCTACGTTGGAGTTTTACTTTTTAAAATAGAAATTATGAACTTGTAAAACGCAAAATATCTCATTTCAGAGGTTTCACGGAGCTTGTATAACTGATGCCTAGCGTACATAGAGAAAACAAGATGGCGTTTTCATTTCAATGTATTTTCTTTGGCGGAGAATAAATACAAATATTATTGCATAACGAAAAAGCACATTTTTATTGAATTCATTTAGAAAAATGAAATTTCATATTTCGAACATTCTATTTCGTATTTGTCTATACTTTGCTAAGCCGGCATGTTCGATCTATTTTTTTGGCGGTAAAATAGAAAAGCGTGATGTCCATGAAGATTCCAGACGGGATTTTGTTTAGTAACAGGGATGAAAGCAGAAAAGGGTAAGAAAAATCTGAAAATACACAAATTCGTAAGTATTGTTTGCTTTTAACGCATTGAGTCATTATCAAAAGCAATCTGGGATAACTATTTCGTCCTTATTAGGACTCATCAGCCAGATTTAGCTTTGATAATGGAACTCGGAATGCGTCGGAACCTATGATCCCGCCTTCCCGTCAGGAAAGCGGTACCCGGTTGAAAGCAAACAACTAAAGAAAAAACGCTGCAACCATTACAGGAAAATTACCTCGGCCAGCATTCAGCTCGGCTCGAAAGGCATTTAATAAAGGCATAAGGCCCAACGAAAAGTCGAAAACTTAATAATAAAGAAGGTTTAACGTGCATTGATCATAATTAGTGTTCAAAATCACTGATATCGGAACATCACAATATCACTCATAACTGGATACAAACAAAATATTTTATTATCTGTCGATAATTTTCTTACTTTTTCAGCAATTTTGAACTTTTTACTGCTGAATATATTGAGTTATTCCAAAGTTATCAATTAAAAAATTTCGGAAAGAGGGTATTCAAGCCAGTGCTAATGCACAGATTTTCGCTGAAACGACTTCAGGGAATTATTAAGAACATAAGTGGTCTCCGGAATGGTCTATTCGTCTTAAAGAATTTGAATCCAATTAATTTATTTTCCGATTCCTTAGGTTAACCATTAATATATCATTGCAATTTGTTTTTTAAAAAAATCATTTCGAAATCAGTATTTTCTTTAATATCTGACTTATCATTAGTATTTTAAAACTCATTTTTAGCGTAAATGAAGTGAAAAACAAAAACAAAGCAGAAAACGAAATTCTTGTAAGAAATAAATTGACGTTCAATATCTACAGTTTAAATCGCATTTCACAACTTATTGTTAACAACGATTACTATTTCTTAAATAGTATTTTACGAAATTTTCCACATTTTTCTTTTATGAAAATAGCTTTTTCGTTTGTTTCGTTTGAAAAAATGTCTTAAAACCTAGGCATTAGAAGTTTCAAACACTTGATTATGGAAATACAAGTATTCAAGTAATATTCCTTCTGAGTTAAAGGAGACAAAACATTAAGACAAGCTTCAAACTGTAACAAATAGAGAAGTGCATCTATTCATACTGATCACGTACAACACTTCATGAGCAAGTCGCCGCCGCCCATTCGACTCGCCGCGAAATATTGTAATTCTACAAATAGTAAGGAGTTTATTTATCTTCATGGGAATAAATTCGTTATTATGACAAATACATCTGATAAGCATAGTGGTACACTTTATTTGATTATTTACAAACAAAAAAATATTATTGTTTTTTTAAATAACAAAAAACAATGTAAG
>JAFIDM010066063.1:0-14282 GCA_023159025.1 Thereuonema tuberculata
ATTCTGGGATGGTCGCAGGCGACGCCCCATCACATCCAAATGTGCTCCAGGAGAGAGATGTGGTGATCTGGCTGGCCAAGGAAGTGTGTAGCAACCACGAAGACAATTAATGGAGAAGCCTGCTGTGTGTAATCGAGAATTATCTTGCAGAAAAGAAAGCCCAGGATGCGGCGAAAGGAACGGCATCACAACAGTCTCAGAATTTCGTCAACTTACCGCTGTGCTGTGAGGGTGCCACGGAGGACTACCAAGGGCTATCAAACGAAACGGCATCCCATCCTTTAACTCCCTGTTGTCGGGTCATATGGCGTTCGACAATAAGAGCCGGATCCTGAGGATCTCCGGACCGTCTCCCAACATCTGCGCTGCTGGTCGGGGCTAAGTACAAAACGGGACACTGGTTAGTGATAGCCGGCATAATGTGCCGCGAGCGTAGATTCTGCTCCCGTCTTCAACTAACGATCCGCGAAGTCACTTCAGTATTGGTCGCGCGTTGCATGGTTGATAGCGACTAATGTTGTTCTGTAACAGCTGCTCTGATAATAGCTCTACCTTCCCGTAATGTCGTCCGTTGCCCTCTTGTTGCTGAAATCTTCCGTTCAGGACCCATTCCTGCCAGCATCGTCTAATTGCCGCATCGCTCCGACCCAAATGTCGAGCGATTCGTTGGTTTGTTCATGCAGCCTCACGTAGTCCGTTGACTCGTCCTCTTTCAAAATCCATCTTATAGTCGTAGAGGCTGCGAATTCGCCGGTGAGGCATTGCTACAGTCATAGTAGGAAAACTCAATCGAAATCGAAACTCAATAGACTGGAAATTTTGTTCCTGAAAGCGAGATTCGCTGTTGTATATATCATCACGATGCTCAGTTCCAATGAGCTGTAGCTTCGGATATTCATTCAATGGTGGCGAATTTTTGATCATCTGCATATTCGGTCGAAAGGTTTTTGCATGTGAACGTTACGACCTGATTATTTTTTGGAGGTGCGTCGATTTTTTTTTTTTCAAATAGTGTGTTACCCAACTTTTCCATTAAATTTATCTTGTAATGATTTTGAAGACAAAAATTATTTATACGATGTTAACTTCGTTTTATGACCAACCCCAGATATACAATCATTTCAAAATATATTGCTCTCAACACTTCGTCTTTTTATTCGTTGCAGGCTTTCTGGCTGAAGCTGGTATTATTCATAGTAATTGTGTAATTCAAGCCCAAAGAGATGACCTCGTTGGACGTTTCGTGGGCGACACCGAATACAGGACAAACAAAGTCATCCAAGCTGCCCGGGGAGGGGTTGTAATTTTTGATGAGATCTATGCTCTAAACAAGCCAACTTCTCAAAATGACTTCGGTAAGGAAGCTTTTACTACCATTATGAAGTACATGACCTCCGATGAGGCACCAGTCTTCATTTTCTTAGGGTATAAAACCGACATGAAGTCATTTGTTCAGATGAATCCAGGCTTTCAACGTAGAATAAAGCATATGATCAACTTACCTGACTACGATTCAAAACCCTGGCAAACATAGTTAGATTCAAACTGAAACAACGAAATCTAAACTATGAGATAACTTACGGATTCGAAGAGCAATTCAGTAACCTTCCCCAGGAGCGCGTGCTATACTACAATGCGTCTCTGTCTCAAGATGTCGTTGACAAGGCATTGGCCTTTGCCCGAAATAGAGTTCTGAAACTACCTCACAACATGCGCAAGGGCAGTGCTAAGAATATCGTTTCTTGTGACTTCGATGAGGCTTTCATTGAAATTGGCATTGAATTGAGACAGAAAGACAATCATCATGATTATTTTGGTTAGATTTAAGGCTTAGTTTTGTTCTGAATTATTCATCAGTTTTTGTTTGTCTTGATTTGTCAAAATTAATCTTTAAATAGATACATACATACATAGTTCTCTGCCAAGGGCAGGTCCTTCACTGCAAACCCAGCATTCTCCAATCTTTCCTATTTTCTGCCTTCCTCTTCGTCTCCACATAAGATCCATTTACCATAATGTTGTCGATCATCTTAAATCTTCTTCTGCCTCGAACTTTTTTACCGTTCACCATTCCTTCCAGTGCATCCTTCATTAGGGAGTTTCTTCTCAGCCAGTGACCCAACCAGTTTCTTTTTCTCTTCCTGATCAGTTTCAGCATTATTCTTTCTTCACCCACTCTTTCTAGCACAGCTTCATTTCTTATTTTGTCTGTCCATTTCACATGCTCCATTCTTCTCCATATCCACATTTCAAATGCTTCTAGTCGTTTCTCTTCACTGCGTCGTAATGTCCATGTTTCTGCCCCATACAATGCCACACTCCACACAAAGCACTTCACTAGTCTCTTCCTTAGTTCTTTTTCCAGAGGTCCGCAGAAGATGCTCCTTTTCCTATTAAAAGCCTCCTTTGCTATTGCTATCCTCCTCTTGACTTCTTGGCAGCAGTTCATAATCACCACTTATAGTACACCCTATGTATTTAAAGTTGTTCACTTGTTCCAATGTCTCATTCCGAATACTTATGTTTATCTTCTTTGTCTTTCTTCCGATAACCATAGTCTTTGTCTTCTTTACATTTATCTTCATTCCATATTGTTCACAGCTGTCATTCAGCTGCAGTAGCATATCCCTTAGTATCATCTCCTCTTCTGCTAACAATGCCATATCATCAGCAAATTTTATACACTTTATTCTTCTTCCTCCTACTATCACCCCTCCCATGTTCTGAAAACAATTCTTCACTAACTCCTCTAAGTAGATGTTGAACAGCGTAGGTGATAGAGGGCATCCTTGTCGCACCCCTCTCCCTATTCCACTTCCCTCTGACAATTTTTCTCCTATCCTGACTTTGACTCGTTATTTCATATAAAGATTAGTTATTAGCCTTCTCTCTTTCCAATCCACACCAATTTTCTTCAAGATTTCCATAAGTTTATTCCAATCCACTCTGTCAAAAGCCTTTTCCAGGTCCACAAATACTGCATATACGTGTTTATTTTTTTCTAGATATCTTTCGCCGATTGTTCGCAGCAGTCCAATTGCATCTCTCGTACCTTTTCCTTTCCTAAAACCAAACTGCTCTTCTTCCAACTCTCCTTCCACCTTAGAATATAAACGTCTGTTTAGTATTCGCAGAAGAATCTTCGCTGAGTGCGATATAAGGCTGATAGTCCTGAACTCACTGCACTTCTTTGCATTATTTTTCTTCGGTATTGGTAGCAATACTGTTTCCATGAAATCATCAGGCCATTCACCTTTCTCATATATTTCATTGCATAATGATAGTATTTGCTTCTTGTCTTCACCCAAGCATTTAACTAACTCAATGTGTATTCCATCAACTCCTGTTGCTTTCCCATTCTTCATTTCCCTAATCGCTAGCTCAACTTCTTCCCTTAGAATACAACATCCTTTTTCGTCTTCTGATACAGCTGTTTCATCTTCTATAGCTAAGTAATCTGGACGATTCCCTGTCTCATATAATTCTTCTACATACTTCTTCCATCTGTTCAAAATTCCTTGTTTGTCGGTTATTTCATTGCCGATTTCGTCTTCTATCAACCACATGGACTTCTTATTTGTGAAATCCAAACATTTTACTTCGCGGTACATTAAATCATATCTTCCTTTTCTCTCTAGATCCTCTACTTCTTCACATTTCTGTTTCATCCAGTCTTCCTTCGCCTTATCAGTTACTCTTCTTAGTTCGTTGTTTAGTTTCTTATAATTTCTTTTACCTTCTTCTGTGTTGATGTTTTTCCATTTTCTCCTTTCCTCCATCTTCTCCAACATTTTCCCTGTGACCCAAGGTTTCTTATTACTCTTACCTTCTCTGTATCCTATTGTTTCTTCTGCTGTTTCCTGTATACAGCTTTTTAGATGAGTCCAGTATTCATTACTATTTTCAGGTGTCGATTCTAAATTAGAGGCTTTCTTTTGAAAATGTTCTTCAAATTTTCTTTTTTCCTCTTCGTTCATAAGTTTTTCTATATCAAACTTCTTCGTCACTTGCCTTCCTCTTATCTTTTTCAGACGAATATCTACTTCGCCTATCAGTAGGACATGATCTGAATTAATATCCGCTCCTGGTAGAGTCTTTGCATTTTTTAAGCAATTTCGGTATCTTTCCTGTACGAGTATATAGTCTATCTGATATCTACTGTCATCCCTTGGGCATGTCCACGTGTATCGTCTTCTTTTATGCTGTTGGAATAACGTATTTCCAACAATCATTTCATTCCGTTTACAGAAATTTACCAAAGATTCTCCTCTGTCATTTCTTTTTCCCAGTCCATATTTTCCAACCGTTTTTCCATCTTGTCCTTCTACTACTGCGTTCCAGTCGCCCATTATTTAAATAGATAAATAAGAATTATAAAACAAAACAAAAAAAATCCACAAAACTAGGAATTTTATCGAAACATTAATTCATTCTATTTGCTTATAAAATTTTTGGATAAGATAAATGGAACAAACTTATCATGGTTTAAAAACTAAAATGTAAAATAAAAACTTATTCTATCATTTAATAAATGTTATGCTTATTTTTAAATACACTTAAATAGATCACTTTATATTTATATTTTTAACTTTCTTAAACTTAGAAAAAATATAAATATAAGTTTTATTTCTTTGGTGAAAAAGGAAATTTCAATTGAAAATCAAAGCAATCGGTGAAGAACATTCGGAGATTTAAGATTTTGAACAAACCAATATTTACATTATTTATATGGAAAGGCTGAAAGAGTCTACCAGCCTATCTGATACGTAAAAAAATGTATAGTGCAGTACTTTAAAGTGACCTGTGTAAATTGACAAAGAGTTGGACAATGTATAAATGTGTATAAAGAATGTGTATAAAGTTAATTTATCAAAACATTTAAAAATTGCCCTTCACTCTTGTAGTCGGGATTGTCAAATTTCTGTCATTAAATCAATCAGATTTGCCAAATTTAAAATGATATATATGAGCCAGGGTGCAATGGAAAGTCCTAAATCACCCAAGTAACTTTTGAACGAAGATTAAGGTTACGGTAGTTAGCGCATGGTTGTTCTCCTATACCAATACCTATCAGATGAGACTGAAGACATCGACCCTAGCGGCAAAATGTGGAAGTTAGTAATCCTATCTCGAAAACTATGAGAGATACGGAAAAAAAATAAATGAGAAAGTTGTAGAGCATCACCGAATTAGTAGGGAATGACATTTTACAGAAAAGAATCCTGCAAATAGAAAGCGGGAGACGATAAGTTTTCGGCATGTCATTTAATGAGAAAGCATTACCCAGGAGCTTCCCCAGAATTCAGGCCAACTTCGCCGTATAGAAGTAGTATACCATCTCACAATACTCTTCATTCGAATAACCTGCCATGATCTTTTGTTTACAAGATACTATGTAGTCATTAACGGATATTCGATAGTCGACGATTCTTTGTAGACTTCAAAGTGTGAGTTATATTTGCACGAGGCCGACGAGAAACACAGGCCGAGCCGCCTACGTCATTTTTGAGTCACGTGACCAATGGGTCCGAACGAATTTCATTGCCGTGAAGCTTCAGACTCAGTCACGCTAAATTCACTGTGTCTTTTTGATTAAGCTAATTAAAAATATGAAACTTAGACTAAAATTGTTTTCAGTTGATTTTCACACATTTTCCTTATCTATTACGTACTTAGAATTAACACTTAAAAAAAGAATCGTTTGGCCTTTTTTTTTTTTATTATTTTAGTAATTACTTAATGTTAAATGTTTTTAAAAATAGATTTTAAAAACACAAATTTTATTATTAAAAAAAATATATATAAAAGTTGATAACTTACTGCTAATTTCATCCTGGACATATTCACTAACAAATCATTACACACAGATGTAACTTATATATGTATATATGTAATCGATGTTGAGACATTTTTAATTTAAGAGATCTGAACTTTTGAGTGAATTTTAAAAAAAAAATGTTCCATAAGAAACTTAAGAAACTTAATTAAGTCCAGTAAAGAGCATTACTTTTCTTGATATGATATGAAACACTATTAATCATTTTGTTAAGAACGTGATGTTCATAGATATAACAATAATCTCTTTATACAAAATTCTAATAATAATAATAATAGCATGTCCTCCTCAGGAACTACCGCCTTATCGTGGCGAGGAGGTTTGCGCTCCCCAATGACCTAGAGAGCTATGCTGGCGGGAGCGTAAGCTCCTGGTAGGGCCACCCAAGCCAGACAGGTCGACAGGTAGGGGACAGACGAAGAGTAGTCCACTGGTCCTCCAGGTTGGGGGTTGGGCGTGGGGCTAATAACCCCACACTGTAAAAATTATATATTACGAAACCTCAACATGAGCCTCGGAAAAGGGATGAGATACATGGAAGACTAGGACACGGAAAAGGAAAAAGGACTAAAGATTTGGTATTAGCGACATGGAATATACGAACAATGATGAAACCGGGGAAAATGAAGGAAATAGCTGATGAGATTATTAAGTTTGGGTACAGTATAGTAGCACTGCAGGAAATAAGATGGCAAGGACGTGGACAGCTGGATATGCCTCAGTATTCTCTGCTATATAGTGGACCAGAGAGAAGAACAGGTCAATATGGAACAGGATTTATAATAACAAAAGAGATTAGGAAATGCGTTTTGGAATTTGAACCTGTAAATGAAAGAATTAGCAGATTGAGAGTGAAGGGGAAGTTCAGAAATATAACGATTGTATCAGCATACGCACCAACAGAGGAAGCTGAAGAAGGAACAAAGGAAAAGTTTTATGAAGATCTTGAATGTACTTGTAGTAAAGTACAAAAGTATGACTTGATGCTAGTTATGGGCGATTTTAACGCAAAGGTTGGACGCAACGAAAGTGGAATGGTATCAGGGAGATATACACTGCATGAAGAAAGTAATGAGAACGGTGATATGTTATGTCAATTTGCTGCTAGAAACAATTTAATTATCAAGAGCACATGTTTTCCACAAAAAAAAATTCACCTTGGAACATGGAAAGCAAGTGTAAATGGAGTAATTAACCAAATTGATCATGTATTAGTTAAAGAACGACATCACACATCAGTTATCAATGTACGGAGCTGCAGGGGTCCTAACTGTAACTCTGACCACTATGCTGTAAAAGCAGTAGTGAGAGAGAAGATATCTGCAATACCTAAAACTGGAATTGTAAAAAATATAAATTGGGACACTGAAAAGCTAAGAGACCCAGAAAATGTTAGAGCCTACCAAGCAAATATTAATGATGTCCTGATAAACAGCGAGGAAATAATAGGAATTCAAGACAGATGGAACAAGATACAGAAAGTGGTGAAAGAGGCAGCGATAGAAAATGTCGGGATAAGAAAAAAAGAAAGAAATGAATGGTTTGATGATGAATGTCAACTAGCAATAGAACATAAAAATACTGCAAGACAGAAAATGTTACAGAGAGTGACAAGAAGAAACGTACAAGTGTACAAGGAACTAAGATCTAATGCTAATAGGATATGTAAGATAAAGAAGAAGGAATGGCTGAAATTAAAATTTCAAGAGATTGAAGAATTAAAAGAACAGAATGAAACAAGAAAATTCTATCATGCTGTGGGAATGATGAGAAAAAATTTCCAAACAAAGCAAAATGCATGTAAAATTGAAATGGTGAGATTATCAGAAATGAACAAGATATATTGCAGAGATGGGCAGAATATTATGAAGAAATATTAAACACCAAATTAGACCAGGTTCCAGAAGATACACATGATCAAAGGGAGAAAAGAGAGGCAAGAGTAGATGAAGTTGAAATTGAAATAGAAGTGGCAGAAAACCCAACTATGATGGAGGTGGAGGCTGTGATATGCAAATTAAAAAACAACCGTGCACCTGGAGAAGACGGGATTGTATCTGAACTCATTAAACATGGAGGACAACCTTTAATAAGAGAAATTCATACTCTAATAAAAAACATATGGGAAAACGAAAAAATGCCGGATGACTGGAATATTGGAATTATATGCCCAATATATAAAAAGGGTGATAAGCTAGCCTGTGAAAACTACAGAGGCATAACCTTATTAAATACTGTTTATAAGATTTTCTCGGGGGTGCTGAATGAAAGAATAAAGAAGTGTGCTGAAAATATTCTTGGAGATTATCAATGTGGTTTTCGACCAAATAGAAGCACATCTGATCAGCTATTTGTTATAAGACAGATGATGGAGAAATTCTATGAATTTGATGTAGATCTCCATTTTCTGTTTGTGGATTTTAAACAAGCTTTCGATAGCATCAAAAGACCTGCACTGTACAAGGCATTAAAGGAGTTAGGAATTTGTGATAAATTGAGAAGGTTGGTTGAGATAACAATGAAAGACACAAAGGCAAAAGTAAAAGTGAATAACAGAGTGACCAGGCAGTTTGACTTTATAGATGGAGTGAAACAGGGGGATGGTCTTTCTGCTGTCTTATTTAACTTAGCACTACACAGTATTATACAAAAAATTGATAAGAGAGGAACGATAATGATGAAATCCAGTCAGTTATGTGCATATGCAGACGATATTGCCATTGTGGCAAGAGATGTAAACACCTTAAAAGAAATATATGAAATAATGGAGGCTGACGGAGCAAAAATAGGACTTACTGTTAATGAAAATAAAACTAAATATATGGTCATGTCCAATTCAGTCGCTAGAAGAACACCATGTGACTTGAAGACACTTAATAAATGCTTTAAAGCAGTCAATTCCTTCCATTATTTAGGGATCCTTCTGACTAACGACAATAATATGAGTCAATGTATACAAGAAAGGATACTAGCAGGAAATAGGGCCTTTTATGCGAACTCAAAGGTATTTAAGAATTCCCTAATTAAACGAAATACAAAGCTAAAGGTATACTATACTCTGGTGAGACCTGTTGTCACTTATGGATCTGAAATGTGGACAATGACCGAAGCAGATATTAACAAACTAAGGACTTTCGAAAGAAAAATCCTGCGAAAAATTTATGGGCCTGTGCGAGAGACAGAAGGTTGGAGAGTTAGATATAATAATGAATTGCAAGAGCTGATTCAAGGAAAGGATATAGGAAAATTCATTAAATCGCAGAGAATACGTTGGCTAGGACATTTGGAAAGGATGGAGGATAGTAGGATACCCAAACGTATTATGAATGCTAGATTGCATTCCACCAGAAGGAGAGGCAGACCAAGAAACAGATGGCTGGACAATGTGCTGGCTGATCTTAAGGTGATGGGGATCCGAGGATGGAAGATGAAAGCTGCGAACCGAAGGATATGGAGGAAGATTGTAGAGGAGGCCAAGGCCCACCAAGGGCTGTAGTGCCAAAGAAGAAGAAGAATAATAGCATGTTAATTTTGGACAATCTGAACACTATCTGCTTGTGCTGATATTTTATATTAAAATAAGGTTTTTAACCTTTTAAACATTCTATATAGATCTATTAGGATATTAATAGTTCTTTAAAAATTGAAATTTAGCAATTATCAAACAAAAATACTGAACTACATGTTAAAAACATTATGTTAGGCTTATTCAAAATATCTTTTATTAATTTATTTGAGATGGGAACAGTTGATTTTCATTTTATCTTATCTTCATGAATGAATTTTTTTTTTTTATTAATTCAAAATTTTTGATCATATTTAATAATTGTAATAGGGATTCAATGTTTAAGAGGGGTCCAAGGGGAGTGATGTGTCACACCACTTGCTGGTTAATATAACCTCTCCTCCCAAATGTCAACCTCACCTTCCTGTGGTGGACCCTGTTTTCACGAATGAGGCTCTGGCGACCGAGTATTGGCGGGATACCCATAGTCCTGTTGTGTCAAGGAGGAAATGCCGAGACACCAGCGCAGTCCATCGTAGCGCCCCCTCGATGCGGGTTCCTACATGGTGAGGGACACCCTTGGAGGGTATTTTACCCTCCATGGGTCCTAAACGCCCGCCCCCGAATCCAAGGTGGAAGGCATCGTGCCGATGGATGTGTGGCACTACGGGGTTATTTTAGTGTCTTGAACGATCCCTGTGGAAAAAAAAAAGCTTGCCTGGCAACAAATCACAGTATTTAAACTGCTTCGGCAGTGCCTTCCAGGCAGATATGGGGATAGCTGCCTGGCGACTGTACTTTCCCCAGCTAAATCTTTTGTGTATGGATTCTAATAATTTTTTTCCTTTATTGGGAAGCAATTCCCACACCGTCGATGTTACCTCTCCTTGTACTACCAGTCAGACTTTTTTAATTATGCACTCTTTAGCCCTTGACACACCTTTATCCAAACTGTCCCCGTTTCTCATCTCGAAAGCACTTTCAGGTATCACTTCAAATATCAAGTCTGTCAAGAAGCTCCAGTCTGGCGATTTGCTAATCCAGCTGCCTTCTTCAAAAGCTGTGGACCAACTTCATAAATTGACGACTCTGGCAAATACTCCGGTATCTGTCACTAAACACAAGACTTTAAATTCTAGTCGTGGCGTCATCCGAGAACCAGATCTGGACGGTCTATGTGATGCTGACCTTCTTGAAGGCTTTGCTTCGCAGGGTGTCACTGCGGTTCGCCGCATTAACATCCGTCGTGATAATAAGGAAGTACCAACTCGCACAATTGTGCTTACTTTTAACTCCTCCACACTGCCTACGAGTGTCACCGCTGGCTATTTACGCTGTCCTGTGCGTCCGTATATTCCGAACCCTCTACGCTGTTTTAAATGCCAGCGTTATGGTCATGGCTCCGCAGCTTGTCGTGGCAAGTCCATCTGCCCTAAGTGTGGTGAGCCATCCCATGAGCCTACACAGTGCACTTTACCTCTCAAGTGTATCAATTGTTCCGGCGACCATCCTTCATATTCCCGATCTTGTCCTCGCTGGAAAGAGGAGAAAGAGATCCAGGCCATCAGAGTGAAACATTCTCTTTCTTATCCCGAGGCCCGGAAGATGCTTCCTGCAGTGCCAGCCCAAAAGACTTTTTCTTCTGTGGTACAATCCAAACAGACGACTTCGATCGCCTGTCAAACAGATATCACTTGTCCTCCTCATGAGTCTTTTTCTTCAATATTTCACACCATTGCTACTTGCACACCACGAGGTCCTTCGCCAGCTACACAATCTACCTCACAATCTACCATTTTGTCTTTACCGATATCTTCACGTCCTTCTATTACCCCAGCAGCTCCAAAATTCACACGGAAGCGGCATTCAGTTTCTCCACATCAATCCCTGTTACGCACACGTTCACGCTCGCCTTCTCGTGGACGTCGGAGACATTCCTCTCCCCGTCGATCTTCTGATGACGATATAAATGACCCCTTAGCATCTCCTATTTTTCCGGCACTACCATCTGCTCCACCTTGATTTTTTTCGTTGATTTTTTTCACCTTTTCCTTTTTAATTTCAATTATGGTTTCTTTATCATGGAATTGTAGAGGACTTCGCTCCAACTTAAATGATGTTAAAGCTTTAGTTCACACACATCACCCTGTATGTCTGTGTCTGCAGGAAACTTTTCTTACGGGAAACGACACTTTTTCTTTTCATGGTTATTCCATGCTGAGTAAACAGCGGACTGATAGAAGCGGTGGAGGAGTTTGTCTCCTTATTCGAAATGACATTCCTTTTTCCCCTGTTCCACTTACGACTTCTTTGGAAGCTGTTGCTGCTCGCCTTTCAACAAGCCGCCTTTTTACTATCTGTAGCTTATACCTTTCCCCCACAACGGCTGTTTCGGCTACAGAGATTGATAATCTTCTTGATCAATTACCGACTCCGTTTCTCTTAGTTGGTGACTTCAATGCTCACTCTCCGGTATGGGGTTCTAACTTCACCAATACTCGAGGAACTGTTATTGAAGATCTTTTAGTTCGGCGCAATCTTTGTATTTTTAATACAGGTGCAGCGACTCATTTCACATCCTCGCCAATATCGTTTTCTGCTATAGATTTAGCAATCGGTTCGGCTTCGCTCTTCCCCCATTTCTCATGGGATGTTATTGATGATCCTGGTGGCAATGACCATTTCCCAATCATTCTCCAAGAACTACCTCGTTCTGCTGTTTCATCATCCTGTCGTCCTCGCTGGAAATTTGACTCTGCTGATTGGACAACTTTTACTACCCGCTGTACTCTGGAAGCCATTGATCTTTCAGCTACCATTGATCAAATTATTGACGAGGTCACGCATACCATTATTGGGGCTGCAGAAGCAATAATTCCACAAACATCTGGACGATTCCCACTGCATCCTAAACCTTGGTGGACTCCTGATTGTACTTCTGCACAGAAACTTAAACAAAAAGCCTGGAACATCTTCCGACGTTATCCCACTTCTGCCAATCTTTTGTCCTTTAAGCGTGCCCGCGCTTTAGCTCGTCGTATCCGTCGGGTTAGTCAGAAGGAGTCTTGGAAACGCTATATATCATCCATCACATGTACACTATCTTCAAAGACCCTCTGGGATAAAATTCGGAAGATGCACGGCAAATATGTACCTCACTCTTTACACATCCTCAAAGAAGATGGAAAAGAAATTGCTAACATCTCTGATCAAGCTGAAGCACTTGGACGGGCTTTTGCGCGGAATTCCAGCCCAGCTTTGTTACCTTCCACTTTTCAACAAATTAAAGATCGTACTGAAGCTATTCCATTAAACTTCTCTTCTTCCAACAGAGAACTATATAATCTCCCTTTTAGTATCCAGGAGTTATTGTTTGCTTTAGATAATAGCAAAAATACCGCATGCGGCCCTGATGGACTTCATTACGTGATGTTACGTCATTTATCTTTTTCTTCGTTGAATATTCTTCTTTCTATATTTAATAAAATCTGGTTGGAACACCTCTTTCCTGATTGTTGGCGTCAAGCCATCATTATACCTTTCGCTAAGCCTGGTAAAGATGTGAGTGATCCCAATAATTATCGTCCCATAGCACTCACCAGCTGCTTATGCAAGACACTCGAACGCATGGTAAATCGCCGACTTCAATGGTTTCTTGAAGTCAATCAGCATCTAGCTCCCACACAGTGTGGATTCCGACAACATCGTTCTACGGCTGACCATCTTGTCCGTTTGGAAGATACTATTCGCACTGCCTTTGTTAATCGAGAACACCTCGTCTCCATCTTCTTTGACTTGGAGAAGGCCTATGATCGCACATGGAAATTTGGTATTTTGCAAGATCTTTATAGTTATGGCCTTCGTGGCCACATGCCTATTTTCATTCGCAATTTTCTTGCAAATCGAACTTTTCAAGTTCGTCTGGGATCTACGCTATCCACCGTTTATCCTCAAGAACTCGGAGTCCCTCAGGGTTGTGTTTTGAGTGTTACCCTTTTTTCTGTAAAGATCAACGGCATCATCTCTGCTTTGCCTCCTTTTATCCACCATTCTTTGTATGTTGATGACTTACAGATTTCCTGCCGTTCTGTAAATTTACGTCTGATTGAACGACAACTGCAGTTAGTTTTGAATCAGTTGCAGGCATGGAATATTAGTTCATTGTGTCATTCCAGGCTGTTTCCATGAAATTTTATTCTTGGGAACTGACCTCGACAACTGAAATTCTAACAAAACATACATTCAAAACCAAATAATTTTGTTACCACTGCATCCATTTTAATGAAATTTGGCATACTTACTCAGTTGTTTAAGCTGATTTCGAATTCAAAACCATTTTTGTCGTAGAAGCTTCGTTCACAAGTTAGCACAGTATTTACATTTACTTTATATTTCATAGTTGATAATAAAATTATTTTTCAGATTTTTTTATGCCTGTCGTCCGACAGGCTTTGCTGCTAATTTAAAGTAATATTTGATACATCTGTTCATCATGTTATTGCTTTGAGACTTTTTTTTTT
Source organism: Thereuonema tuberculata (assembly GCA_023159025.1). Lineage (NCBI taxonomy): Eukaryota > Metazoa > Arthropoda > Chilopoda > Scutigeromorpha > Scutigeridae > Thereuonema > Thereuonema tuberculata. The sequence goes on from JAFIDM010066063.1 coordinate 13,862, forward strand.
TTTTTTACATTTGAAAATAACAAAGGATACGTTTTAAATTTTCAAAGATGTGAACTTGAAAAGAAGTATTTTCTCTAAGGTAAGACTTCAAAAATTTACTCTTATAAGATGCGTATGCATTGTTCTTTTAATTAGTAAATACCAACAAGTTGGAGCCACTTGTATAATAAGCCACTTCAAAATTATTAAGGCTTAAGAAGTGACATTCTAGACCAATGATGATATCCAACCTGTTTTCTTATTTTTTCCATTATTTTGAAGAAATTACTTTGAGTACAGAAAACATTTTTATTTTTTCAAAAGGGACAACTGAAATTTTATTTTAATATTTTTTTTTCCATCTCATTTCTCTTTATATTTTCTTTTGAAGCAATACTTTGGTTGTTTACTCTGATACGGCGTCATTATGTAAATTTTTAGA
>JAFIDM010066064.1:0-14281 GCA_023159025.1 Thereuonema tuberculata
TAAAGAAGAAGAAAGAATAAATTAAGAAAGGTGATAAGAGAATGTACTAGGATCACAAGATATTCTATATTTTACGGGATTGTCCCATGTTTTTGTGGTTGTGTCTCGTTATACCGTTAAATTTAATATGGGATGTACAACTGTTCGTATTTCACTGCAATTTCAAGATAACTCTTTTATTTATTTTATTTAGTTTTATTTTCAGCCATTGGAAACTGTGAAGAGATAAACGTATTTTAACTATCTGCACTGAGAGATTCTGCAGTGCAATATTGAATCATTCGTCGAGCGTTTCTGAGCTATGAACACGTTTCCAAGCAGGGGCTTAACCACAGGTCTTCTGGGTGTTCAGAAGACACGGGCGCCCTCAAATTGGGGGCGTTGAATTCTTTTTTTTTTTTTTTAACTTTTAGTAATGATGATACTGTGGTTTTAGAGGCTCAGTTTCAATTTTGAACTCTCTATAAAACTAAAATCCCAAACGACCTAAATAAGCAAAGAGAGATTTTATAACATTCACTAGCTAATTACACAGCATGAAACACAGCATATATATAATTACAGCAGATATAATTATCAGACCCGCAAAGGAAACATTTATGAGAAAAAAATTAGTTTGCTGTAATAGAAAAAAAAATTATATATTATTTTATTTTCAAAGCCAATTTTATATTAATACCAGCAAATTCCAGCTTCTTCATACGTGTTACAATTATGTGGATGAGAAAGAAATTGAAACTGTGAGATCACTTCGAAACTTTCCCAGCTGATTCAAAAATAACGTGCTATAGGTTCAAAGTAATGTTACATTTGAATTTCGTAACTCGAGATTCCTAGATACACAATTGATATCGAGATCGGGGAATATCAGACTTACCACCCCTTTCTCCATCACTTCAAACCTGCCCCAGTTCGTAAAAACTTATGTAATCATTGCAAATCTATTTCTATCCCGAAAACCTCGTCGAAGTATCCTTGAGCAATGTCTGCCATCTTCTCACCGCCCTCCCGTTTACACTCCATAGTTCTAGTTTTTGCCTCAAGGTTAATATGTGGCTTTATTATACACAACAATATTCTAGTTCCAATTGTTGAACAACAATATTTTTGTAGTTCCAATTGTTGAACAACAATATTTTTTTAGTTCCAATTGCCGCCTCCAGGTGCATATGTGGCGCTTTCAAGAAAGTCCCCCCCCCCCTCTGTTTACACTCTCTAGGACGCCAATATCAAAACTTTGTCGAATACGGATTTTGACAAAGAACACTCATGTTAAATTTCGTCTTTCAAGCTCAAACCGTTACCGAGATATGAATAACCTTCAAGAAACTTCTCTATAAACAAGGATTATTGAAGTGGAGACTAATTACTATTTAACCAGAGCTCATTTCGCAGTTTTTAGAGAAATAATAATAATAATAAAAAAACGTAAAGCTCCCCGGCAGGGAATCGAACCCCGGTCTACCCGCGTGACAGGCGGGGGGATACTGACCACTGTACTATTCAGGAATACATTAATTGCTTCTGATTTTAATCTTTTCATTATCGATGAAATTATCTTACCATTGTATTTCCGAAGATTTCAATTCTTTTCGTGTTTTGCTGAAGCGAATTACAGAAATTTACAAATTCTTAATAATTAAAACCTAATTTGTTTTAAATGAAACTTCAATAACTAAATAATTAATTTAAGAAAAAAATTGACATAAATAAAAATTAAAACTGTTTATGCGAGTATAATTTTCTGTAATTCGCTTCTGCAAATACGATAAGAATAGAAATCTTCGCAAATACAATAACAAGCTATTACATCGACAATAGAAAGATTGAAATCGGAAATAATCATCATATTCCTCGATAGTATAGTGGTCAGTATCCCCGCCTGTCACGCGGGAGACGGGGGTTCGATTTCCCGTCGGGGAGAGCGTTGTTTTTTTTTTTTTCCTTCTCATTTCTCTTAAAACAATGATCTCTGATTAAATAGTAAGGTAAATTAGTTTACGCTTAACTACAATTATCTTTTGTATAGATCATATAAGGATTGTCTTCGATTTGTAGCCATTTTAGCATTGGATTAAAATAAAAATACTTGGGTCTCCAATGATGGCAAATTTTCGAGGACAAAAATAATAGAAACTAAAAATTCAATTATCTGATTCTAAGGTAACTGAACGTATTGAATTGAAGAATTAGCTTAGATTTCTGTAGTCATGTGGAATTATATAATTTAGTTTCTGATCGATTACAGATTTAATGGATCTATTCCTTTTAAAATCATTCCTCAATTCTATTTATGCAATATTATTGAAATGCTTATTTTCTAAGTTATATTTCCTTCCCTAAATTCATTTTATTTCCACGAGAAAAGTAAATAATAATTTTCATAAGTCAGAATAAAATTTGAAAAGACACAAAAAATATAAAAGCACACGAGGGATATGAATCAAATTCGAGTTGAGTTCATTTTTTTAAATACTGTAAATTTTAACATTTTCAGGGACTGAATAATGAATAGGAAAGCAATTTTTGAAATACACATTTAAATGATGAATCACAAAGAGTATTCAGTATAAACTAAACAGAAGACTAGTCTCAAGTGAACCCAGTGGACCATGAATTTGATCATTCCTAAGATCTAGAATTTCATACTTTCACTTTTTAAATTATGTTATTTACACTGTATATTTACACAGATATACTATATAAAAATTAATTAAATTTTTAAACATTTATTCTATAAGAAAAACCGATGTGTTTCCTATGTCTTTACTGTGATTTCTGTCTCCTAAAAAAGTACGATCTGACTTTTTTTTCCACAGCTAAATGATTTTAATAAGCGAGAATTTAAAATCATTCCTCAATTCTATTTATACAATATTATTGAAATACTTATTTTTTAAATTATTTTATAAGCTATATTTCCCTCTCTAAATCCATTTTATTTAACCGACAAAAGTAAAATATAATTTTCATAGGTTTCTAATTTTAGTCTAATTCAGAATTCTTATCATAGAATTTGTTTCGATTTGAATAAAATTTGAAGAGACTGAAAAAAAATGTAGGAGAAGCACACGAGGGAAATGAACCAAATATTCATGTTTTCCATCAGGTTTTCTATGTTTTCTACAATTTTAATGAGATTTTTTCTAATTATTTATTTATATATTTTTTTTTATTCTTTAAATCTTTTCTATTAGGACAGCGTTAGAATTCAAGATATATATCTCCTGTCAGAATGAAACTTATTAAAACTTCATTTAATAGTTCTAAAATAAAGAATCAATAAAGTATTTCGTATTGTTCTCATTTCTAAATATTTTGAAATGCCAATAAATAATAAAATAAATAAATAAATAAATAATTAAATAACTAAATAAATAAATAAATAAATAAAGTTAAGTAAGTAACAGTGACGTCACAAGGGGTGACACCAAAATGCTTTTAAACCAAAATGCTGTTTTTTTTTTTGGTTGAACAGTCATTTAACCTATTGGTCACCAATAACCTTTTATTTCTTATCATTATGCCAATGAAAGTCTGAAAACGTCATCAATCTGATCTACACGAGAAATCTTGAAATTTGATATATTACTCGACCATTTAATCCTTTGGTCACCGATAATCCTTTGATCACTGATAATATGCAAATTCAAAATTATTAGATTTATTCATTAATATCATCTTTAACCCTTTGGGTACCTCTTAAACCCTTCGTTCATCTGACCTTTTCGGATATGCAAAAGAGATATGCAAACGATATGCAAATGCTGTTCCAGATCGCCCTCAAATGCTGTTCTGGAAGGCCCCATTACTACTAGTGTGAAATACTTGATATTCTTTTAATACATTTTACGGATCGCTAATAAAATGTAGAATAATTATCATTTCGTTATCTAAAAATTAATAGCATAAAAGAAAGGGGAAAAAATATCAACATGAACCATTCTCTCTATTCCCAAATATTTCCAAAACTGTTTGGTTCATCTCCTTCGTGTGCTTCTTCAATTTTTTTTCACCTTTACAAATTTTTTCATATCGAAAAAATTTAAATCTAAATTTCTGACTCCAACAATACTTAATAAAATTAGAAAAACCTACGTAAATTGTATTCTAATTTCTTCATGTAAATAACATATTTCTATTGAATGAAATGTAAATTTGCTGTAAGCCTAATTGGAGAGTAATGGTTATAATTAATTAATTATATTAATTTAAATAAATTAATATATATATTATTGTGACTACAAAACGAAGACAATGTAATTTACACAAAAAATAATTGTAGTTAAAAAGTAAACTAATTTATTATTAAAGTGGAAAGTAATACTATCTAACCATAGATCATTAACCAGTCAAAAATTTTTAAAGAAATGAAACAAAAAATAAAAAAAAGTTGTCCTCCCCGACGGGGAATCGAACCCCGGTCTCCCGCGTGACAGGCGGGGATACTGACCACTATACTATCGAGGAATACGTTCTTTGCCTCTTATTTTAATCCTTCTATTGTCGATGTAATACCTTGTCATTGTATTTCCGAATATATAATATAAGTTGTAATTCTCAAAACATTTCCTGGACGAGTTAATTACTTTATGGACAGAAAAAAATTCCCATTTTTCTTCTTTAAATCACCCCAAACCGTTAACTTCTTCAACTTCAGTTAGCAGTATTGAGGCTAAATAGTTCAAAATAAGAAAAATATATATGTAATTATAATCGCATTTATTCATACATTTACCTTCCTTGGACCCTGTAATTAAACATTTAAATAGTAACACTTCCAAAATTTAAATATATCAAATCATTATTTCACGTTCTTTCTTAAAACAAAAAGTTTTAGCAATTTTATTTTTAACATTCAACGGTTTTCATGTTGACAAATAATGGAAACTTCTTTTTACTGTAATTTATTTATATACACGTATGGCTTTGGAGGTCCAAATTTTAAAAGTATTCAACTTAGACATTCAAGTGGGATTCAACCCAATTAAAATCATACAATAATTTAAACAATTGGAAGATCTCTAAATATTCTGGAAACATAATATTTTCTTGGTTGGTCCTCAAGGAAATTATTTACGTTTTTGGTGGTTTATTCTGTTTTAGGTGAGTGATTGCAAAATAATTCTTGAAAGGTATATTTAACTATTTTTGGTGTCTCGAAACATTTATCGAGGTTGATGGTCATCATTTTGAACTTTTATTACAGTTAGTTACTCATTAAAATGGTTTGTTTTGTTTTGTTAATAAAATTATTGCTTTCCATTTTGAAACGCTAATGTTCTTAATCCACCTATCAAATTGAAATGGTATCATTAAAGAAGATAAAGAGATCAATGTTCGAGACAAAAAGTTAGTCATTTTCCTGCGTACATTCAGATGACGCTAAAAATAAAAATATTGGTGTATTTAAAACATATAATTGTAATACATGAATAATTTCAACTGCTACACCTATGAATCCCCCAGCCTCGTCAAGACCAGCACAGATGTACTAACTCAGCCGAAGGAATTCCCGTATTGAGCAGTGATGGGAATGACCAAATTTTATAGAGCTAACGAGCTGCCCACGATTGGTCCCTTCATTTTTACTTTTGTATATATTGTGAGTTTTTATTGTTTCTACACATTTGAACAATTGTTAACGAATCCCGCTAGGGAGGATTTTGATAGGTAGGGTGCTGGGCTTGAGAAGGGACCTTAATCACGGCTGAAGGTCCGAAACGTTGCGTGATTTTTAATTAATTTTAAATGTGTATGTGCTTTTAATGGTCGGCTGTTTTTAATTACATTTAATAGCACGTTAAATAATTTTTTATATTGTGAGTTTTTATTGTTTCTACACAGTTGAGCGCCGTGCCGGTGTGGTCTCAGGCGTCGGTCTGCCATGAGGTCAGTGTGCCGGTACCCGGGTTCAAATCCCGGTCGAGAGCATGGATGTTTCAATTTCCTTTCCTGTGTTGTCAGCCTCTTCTTCACTTTCTCTTCGGTCTGACGTCATTCCGTAATGGCGTCCTGGAGAAGGTAACGGGAAATCACTCCAGTATCTGTTCCCTTGTATGTAGTTATGGCTTCTCCAAGGGGTCGCCCTTCGGGGGTCACTAGGGTTCCGTAGACTTGAATCAATCTACTGATTGACCTACCATGGTATGTACACATTTGAGAAGGACTGCGTGCAACAGTTGAAATTAATCATGTATTACAATTATGTGTTTTAAAATCACCAATAATTTTAATTTGTTCGTGTTTTCCGTTTATTCTCTATAAAAAAAAATAGGTTTCCATTAAAAAAAAAACCTAAGTTGAATATGAAATGACTATGAAAGCGTTCATCAAATAAAAAACTAACAGCACTACAGTAGACACTCGCTAATCCGGCACGTTCGGGACTACGGCAGTGCCGGATTACTGAGCGCCGTTTAAAATAGTCATTATTGTGAGGATAGCGGAAATACCGTTAAAATAGAGAGTCAAAAGGGCTATTAAGAGGTATCAAGCTATTTTTCTGTGTTCTATTGTGATTTCTCTGATTTCGGTAGTGAAGGAAAATGTTAAAAACAAAACAACAAAATATATTTTTATGTAGCATTATATTTTAATACAGCGCCCGGAAGGCTTATTCAGTGTAAAAAAAAACCCTTAGACCGATGCCGGATTATTGAATGAGCCGGATTATAGGATGCCGGATTAGCGGGGTTTTACTGTACTTTGTTTTCCCCTTTCAAACACACAAATTGTATTTGGAACAATTTTCTTTATAACGCTTCATTTCGGAGATATTCCACTTTTTCGGATTAAATGCCTCTGTATAAATGATGTGAGCAGCGCCGGATTTCCGCCTAGGCCTACAAGGCCCTGGCCTAGGGGCCCCACCAGCCAGCCGAGGGGCCCCACCCACTCAACTACCCCGACCAGCCCCTTTACCACAACGTTTTGCACAGTTTATTGATTTGGAGAATACTTTTTTTTTTGGTTGTTGATTTTTGGATAGTAATGGAAGTCGGTTAAAATTATATTTTCTGTACTAATTTCCGAAATGGCTTCGGGATGAATGGGGGGGGGGCAAATATCAAGTGCCTGAGGGCCCTGGGTGTTTAAGTCCGGGGCTGAAGGGGAGATAATATTAACGTAGTTCGCTCTAGTTAAAGTTATTAACTTTCAATTGTATATTCTCAAATATATTGTCAAGTATAGTGTTTATTCTAAAATATTTCCCTCAATTGTAATTTGAGAAATTTTTATTTAAGACAATTAGAGACAGATTTAAGATAGAGTTTACGAGACGTGTTGTTATCCTCAAGCATTAAACTAATTTCTCATTCAATTATGTAGCAACTTTGTATTATTTAAAAACGCTTCAGTTTTCTCAAATTATTTGTTGCTTTTTCATTACGAGAAGATTATTACATACTAGCAGCAAAGCCTGTTGAACAACAGGCATAAAAAAAATCTGAAAAATTATTTTATTATCAACTATCAAATATAAAGTAAATGTAATCTGAATACTGTGCTAACTTGTGAACGAAGCTTCTAAGGCAAAAATGGTTTTGAGTTTCGAAATCAGCGTTAACAACTGAGTACAGTTGAACCATTTGAGGAAGGCAGGCCCCTCAGGCGTTGGGAATGAGAACTTTAAAAAATTAGGGAGAAAGGGTATAAGGTAAGTGGGGGCAGGGAGGAAAGATTACAACAGTGTTTGCAGAGCTTGACCTTCTTATTATCGTCTTTAAGTAACTATATTTCCGAAGAGCTGAATTCTCAAAATACTAAAAAAAGGCCTTTTTTTAATTCCGTAACAATACCCTGATAACATTTCACCCCTATTTTTTAAAGTTTTCAGTCCCAACGCCTGAGGGGACTGCCTTCCTCAAATGGATTAACTGTAAGTATGTCAAATTTCATTAAAATGAATGGTAGTGATAACAAAATTATTTGGTTTTGAACGTATGTTTTGTTAGAATTTCAGTTGTCGAGGTCAGTTCCCAAGAATAAAATTTCATGGAAACAACATGGAATGACACAACGAACTAATATTTTCATCCAATTTGAGTATCCTTGATTAAGTGGTATCATTGAGAACCGTTGGATCTATCTTAATAGCTTAATTATTCGAGTTATAAATAGCTTATTGTGCTTTAATTCTCTGACAATTTGTAGATTTTTTAATTATCTTACTTCAATTAATTTAATAATAATGCATTGTTCCATTACAATATTAAATAATGTAGATGTCATATTGTTTTCTAATCTCTGACAATTGATTTCTATAGCAACCAAACTCACCTTTGTATAATCTAAATACTGCGCAAACTTGTAAACGAAGCTTCTACGGCAAAATTGGTTTTGAGTTTCAAAATCAGCGTAAAAAACTTAATAAGTATGCCAAATTTCATTAAAATGGGTGCAGTGATAACGAAATTAATGGTTTTGAACGTATGTTTTGTTAGAATTTCAGTTGTTTAGGTCTAAAATTTCATGGAACTTTCACGGAATGACAAAATGAACTAATATTTCATCCAATTTGAGTACCCTTGATTCAACATGGTACCATTGAGAACCTTGGATCTATCTTAATAGCTGAATTATATCGAGTTACAGACAGACAGACAGAAGGACAGACAGACAGACAGACGAAATTAGCAAATTATATAAGTTGATGGCATAATATAAACAAAGCTTCCAACATTAGTTGAAAGAGTTCTTTATCCTTTATCATTTATCCTCTACCTGCAAATCGTCTGGCAAAAGTATTTTACATTTCAGAAAGTAATACAGTTAATACATATTACAGATCAGTTATACAGTAATAATTTAATAAATTAACTACAGTCGGACCTCTATTTAACGAACCTCTATTTTGCGAATTAATAACGAACCTCTATTTTGCGAATTTCTCTATTTTGCGAACTTTTCTTTGGAATCAAGAACATTTTGCTAATTTCTTCGTAAAATAACCTCCAAATAGCGAAGTGTATTTTCTATTTAACGAACTTTTTCGTGGTATCTATTTTTTTTTCCTCCGTGAAATGTTTTTATTATTAACATTCCCTTAGAGGAAATGAAAGAAATGTGGATACAGTTGAGAGAAAAAGAAGAAATTAACGATGATGTGCTGATTGATGACTGTCTTTCACTTGATTTTGAAGTTGAGACCTCGGAAACTCTAACTGAATCGGATATTTTGGACAGTGTGAAAAATAAAAACAATACAGCAATGAATTGCGATGATGATGAAAATGGTAATGATTACGATGCAGAAATAATAAAAAAAACTTCTTATGTGACAAAATCATTTGAAACAATCCGACGCGGATTACATTTAAAGAAAACATTGAAGGGGTTTTTGGTGCATTGCAAAGATGCGAGATGTACTATGAGCGAAAACACTTTTAAAAAAAAAAAACTCAGACAAAATTAACAGACTTTATTAGTAAAATTTAAGTACTCATGTGGTAATGTATGCTTTGTCATTAAAATTATTACGTTTTTTAATAATATTTATTGTTTATGTATTGCAAATCTGTTTTAAGTAGTTTAAGGTAATTTTAAAAAGTGAATCTCTATTTCAAGAATTTTCTATATAACGAAATTTTTTTCGGGATTTAGCGACTTCGTTAAATAGAGGTCCGATTGTAATAAGAGAAATATAACAAGATAATTAATGCTTTTAGACAGCGTCAAAAGCAAAGCGTCCCCATAATATACATAATTTTACAAACAAAAGTAGAGTGAACCTAACCAGCGTTTACAATGAATCTAATGGACGCTTACAGCAAACCATAGTTGGGGGGTTAAAAGTGGTCGTTTCCGATTAGACGTCCCCCAAATATCGACCCTTCTGAACACATTGGTGGTGGTCATGTTTTTGCCCCCAGACAAACGGTTGCGGAGATGTGATAAAAGAAAAACGTATTGAAGCACCGACTTTTGACCCTCCCACCCCCAACTTCCGGTCAGGAAGTGGTCCTAGAGATCTGATCTTTTTGGACGTGGTCACCTACTTTTTGATGCTGAACACAATGGTGAAGGTTTCATTCTAATATCTCTGACCGTTTGGCCACTACAGTGTGTGACATCCAGCAAGCATAAAAGCAAGAGCGGTCCCCTACGTTTTACAGGCAAGCTGTAACCTAGGGGCCGCTAAAAACGTTCCAGTAGAGTTTATGTTAAGGAAAACATTCAATAAAACTTCCAATTATATAATACAATTTGCACTAAATATTTGTATTTACACATATGCATATTTGTATTTATACAAAAGTAGAATTGGCTGTAGAAAATTTCGTATCGGATGATGCAAGAACGATGTTAATTCCTACCACATATTTCCATAGCAACGATATAGCCCTGTTAAGGTATTGCAATACAGTTGACTCGCGATAATCCGACAGTTACGGGACCGAGGACAGAAATGTCGGATTACCAAAGGTTGATTTTGTACTGAATTTTGACTTCTAAGGCAAGAAAATTGAATCGTACTATAGTAATATATTGTTACAATACATATTGAGCACATATTTTACGGCCATTGGGGATATTAAAAAAAACTCATTAGGCATAGTTTTACACAAATGAATACGTATGTATGTAATACTAATTTATTACTGTATTTATGTCTTAAAAAAATAAAATTACAGTATATAATGTAAAATATAATTTTATGTCTTAAAATAAAAAATAAAAAATTCATACATATGTATTTACGGTTTAAAAAAATCTGTAATCGTGTTTTATTTCTTCTTACGTGAAGAGTCTGTCATGGCTTTTTATTGAATATCTTTTACATTAAAATGTTCTCGTAGTCGAGTTCCCTCTCCTCACACCAACGTATCAAAGTGACCGCCTCAAACGGGTCGGTTTTCGAACCAACCTGCATCGGACTACCGAGCGTGTCGGACTGTCAAATGTCGGATTATCGTGAGTCAACTGTAGTTTTTGGGTTATCGATAATAAAAAATGCTTTCTTCACTGTTGTAGCATTAACGGTTACTTTTGTCAATTAAACTCAAATCAAACACATTTAAAAGATATGTTGAAGATTCCTATTTTATATACAGAATGTTCATTTTATTTTATGGACATTGAAATATCCCGAAAACTACAAATCGGATCAAAAAACTTTATAATTAAAATTTGTTCGTCTCGGAGGGGACATCCAATGATACCAAACTCGACTCCCCACCCCCCTATGAGGTGAGGGGTTGGGAAGGAAAACGTAAATAGGAACCCCCATTTTTTATTGCAAATTCGGATTCTCCAGAAAATTTCACATTGATTTGATGTACTGTACGTCGGGGTTGCTCGCAGATGGCGCTGTAATCGACAAAAATCAAAATGGGTAGAACATCGTTGAAAATTGGGGATATCTCAAGAAATAAAAAATCATATGAAATCAGAGAAATAAAAATGTAGACGTATGTGATATTTATCAAAATGCTATCCAATGACACGTGAATTAACCCACACAAAAAGCGAAAAAAACGGAAAACGAAACAAATATATATGTTTAGAAAGTAACTGACAAACTTTAAACATTGTAATATTGCTGTACTGTAATGCCTCTTCAGGATTTCTATTTTGAGGACCTTATTCTTTCCATTTCATTTTGTATCATTGTGTTATTTTCCCTGTATTTGCCTGGACATCTAGTTCCTTTCTTAAGTAATCATTTCTGATTCAATCTGTTCTTATGCATCCTTTCACATGTCTTAGAAATTTCATTTCGGATTCCTATATTTGGTTAATTCTTTTTTCCGTGTGCCTAGCATTATGATCAATAGTGATACTGCCATTACCTCATAATACTTTCATTACTATGTCTTTAGTTTTTTTGTTTCTTTTTTTTCCTTTCTAAGAACTTGTGCCACATATTCTTTGGAAGTTGTTGATTTGTTCGCTGTCTTTGTCTTTTCTGGAAGTAGACCTAACGTTGTATTGGAAAAGTGAAACTTGTTCTGTGATTTTCAATAACACATTGAAAATGATTTTATGTTCTTATTGCTTAACTTTCAAGAATGTTTTTTTTTTGTTTTTTGTTTTTTTTATTCACATTTTTAAGTTGTACGTGAAACTGAATTTGGCTTATAGAAGTTCTTTGAAGTCTGTCTTTATCAACATATCATCAGCTGATCGTCTGTAAGTTATATTAAATAAAAACGTTATTCTGTCTGTCATTCCGTCATAAGACTTTAAGTTTTTCCAATTTAGTTACCAAGCTATAAGAGATAGTTTGGTCATGCAATGGATAAAAAGTAGATCTTTTTAAAACAAACAATGCTACAAAAATCTTCCGAAAAAAATTTTTGGTTTGCAAGATGTCGCCTTTTAAAGGGTAAAATTTTTACTTTTTCTCAATTTAAACGAAAAGTATAAATGTTGGAAGAGAACATTATATTGAGAAAATGTTGATATTTGAAAGTTCTATCGAATGATATATCAATATTCATAAACGTTTCTGCGTTTTTAAGATACATGCAAAAATGTGAAATTTTTCATCTTTTTTTTTTATTTAAACAGCAAATCTCTACGGATTCTTTTAAATGGTGTTGTAAAATTAAATTGAATCTGGGGGCACGGCAGTGCCCCCGCCAAGACGAGCCGAAGGCAGGAAGGGCACTACGTACCTTTTCTGGAAGCGTTTCGTCGTATTTTCGAACCCTCATAGCTTCGGCCTGATAATACTAGAGAGCTCAAATTTTCAGGATAAGATGCAGTTAGCAGACTAATGAAATACGCTAAGTTTCATTCATTTAGCTTTTATACTTTGGATTTTATTAATACCTAAAACACGCCGATTCCGTCACTGATTCACTCACTGACTGACTGACTGACTCATGATCATCAAAACCTCTAGAGTACTTCCTGAAGTCCTAGAAAGCTGAAATTTGGTATGCAGGCTAGAATTAGCACACAAACAACAACAAAATTAAGAAATCCGTAACTTTCACCCTCCAACCCCTCATAAAGGGGGTTCCGGTTCTTTATTATATAACAATTTCTGATGGGTATATCCCACCCAAAACATTTCATATAAAATAAGTTGCCAAGACTCACATGCTCATAACGCTTTCACTGTTAAAAAGTTATCAGATCTCATCTTACAAAAAAAAATTAAATCCCACCCAAAACATTTCATACAAAAAAAGTTGTCAAGACTCATATGCTCATAACGTTTTAAATGTTAAAAAGATATCAGATCTTAACTTACAAAAAGAAATGAAATCCCACCCAAAACATTTCATGTAAAATAAGTTGCCAAGACTCATATGCTCATAACGCTTTCACTGTTAAAAAGATATGAGATCTCATCTTACAAAAAGAAATGAAATCCCACGCAATACATTTCATGTAAAATAAGTTGCCAAGACTCATATGCTCATAACGCTTTCAATGTTAAAAAGTTATCAGATCTCATCTTACAAAAAGAAATGAAATCCCACCCAAAACATTTCATGTAAAATAACATGCCAAGACTCACATGCTATTTGTTATATATGTTATAAACTGTTATATATCACTACTTTTGTTGTTTATCAGATGAAAGTTGATCTCTGACATATTTTGTCGAAGAAACTTTAATAATTAAAAAATTATTATGTATTGCATAGGAACGGTACTGCGGGGTTAAGCGTCTCTCTCCAATGCCTTTAAGTTAATATTTCACAAACACAATGACCTGTTTAAAGTTTAAAAATTTCTTATTAAAACTTGGAGCAAATATTATTAACTTTTAAATTCATTAGTACCTCTACACGATCTTTAGTTATTTAATTGTTTTATGGTTTCGCGCTACCATGTCATTTTCATCGGAAACTGAGATTTTTTTTAAAGATATATTAGCTTAAAGGTTCTTCAATGATGCGATAGCATGCTATTAATCGAACTAAAAGCAGACACAAAAAGCGGCAAAAAACGGAAAACGAAACAAATATACAGATTGTTCATTTTATCTGAAGACATTGAATTATCCCGAAAACTACAAATCGGATCAAAAAACTTTATAATCAAAATTTGTTCGTCTCGGAGGGGGACATCCGATGTTTTACCCATTTTGATTTTTGTCGATTACAGCGCCATCTGCGAGCAACCCGGACGTACTAACAAATAAATGTGAAATTTTCTGGAGAATCCGAATTTGCAATAAAAAATAGGGGTTCGTATTAACGTTTTTCATCCAAACCCCTCACCTCATAGGGGGTGGGGGATGGGGGGGTCGAGTTTGGTATCATTGGATATCCCCCTCCGAGACGAACAAATTTTAATTATAAAGTTTTTTGATCCG
>JAFIDM010066066.1:1636-14280 GCA_023159025.1 Thereuonema tuberculata
TTCATCATGTAATAACTCTTTCAACCGATTTCATCATATAATAACTCTTTCAACCGATTTCATCATATAATAACTCTTTCAACCGATTTTATCATCATTAGGCTAAATCACTAAATTCCCCTTCCCTCCTTTTTTTTTCTCATTACTTTAGTTTTGCTCTTTAACAACCTTCAAAAAATAGACGAAACCTAATTTGAATACCTAGGTGAAAATTCCTTTATTTTTCCATCTGTGTTTCTACTTAATCACTTGATTAGGGCTATTGGACTACGAGGGTAATGCCTCCTATTTTTATTCTCCTTTTAATTGTCAAGAAATATCAAGTAATTGTCAATTACATAGTTTGAAAACCACAACATTGACGATTAATTTGTCACTTTTCAATATAATCTTCGTCCATTTCCACAGTTTTGGTCCACCTTTTAACAAGGGCATGTATTCCAGCGTTGTAAAAGACATGATCTTGCTTCCATTGACGCAGGGACGTTTTCACGGCCTCCTCATTTTCAAAGTGAATCCCATGATGAGCTTCCTTTAGGGGCCCGAACAGATGGAAGTCTGATGGTGCTAGGTCATGACTGTATGGGGGATGAGGCAAGACTTCCCATCCAATTTTCCCAATCTCTTCAGTGGTGTGACGACTGGTGTGCGGTCTTGCATTGTCATGTAAAAGAATATAGCTTTTGTTGGGCGAACTCGCTGAAGACGGGCTTGTTCTCTATTAATTTTATAATATTCCTTTTCCATGATTTAATTTCTGGTTTTTTAAATTTTGATTGTTTCGTATGTCATTAATGTGAAAGAATTTGGTATCATTTTCCTATAAGAAATTAGGTAAGCATTCGTTTATTATTATATTTTATGACTCCATATATAAAATAGAAGTTTATTTTGCAGTCACAAAGGGAACCAAAATTGAAATTTTATCTTAGGAATTAATGAATTTCTGGATCATCGGGATAAGGTGATAGTGTTTTAGGAGGATCATACCCTTCTTTAGAATACAGAATAAGTGATTATAAAAATCATATAACAAAAAACTGCATATATTATAGAAAGGTTTTATGAAATATTAATAGTGAGAACATTATGCTTAATATTAGACAAGAAATGTAATACAAAATTTTATAAAAGGTAAATTAATTAAATTTTATAAATACAATTTCTTTAGAGAAAATTTTATTAAAATCATTAATTACAAGTAAAACTATATATACAGATGTATCCTGCACTATCAAAGTGTGATTTGTAGTCTGCTTTTTCTTTTCCCTGTATATTTCAGTATAACAGGCATAATCCCCTACAACGTTAGCATTGAAAACTGACGACAGTTACACCAAGTGAAAGGTAGATGCGAGCGGTAGCGTTATGCGACTAAGGTATCGGAATTGCGAAGCAAGTGTCACAAGTGGGATGATGGTAGCGTGTCGTAAATGTGAAGCGTCGGAATATGCTTATAGTGTTTTTATAAATAATAATTTTTTAGTAAAACGATATAGTTTTTTTTTTATAATTTATTTCGTAAAAATTATTTTATCAATATTTTTATACAATTAATTATTTGGAAAAGCCAAATTTCTAGGATTCTTTCGTTTTTTAATTCTGAATTAATTTTTGTTTGTCACTTTCAGGTTGTTTAATGTTCTAAAGGAAAAGACAATGTTCTCTGAATGATAACGTCATCATCATGTGATTTCCGCACACACATCTTATACTACTTTTGTATACATGACTGTAGGCCTACATGCACGAGTTGGCACAATCGTTCGCTGGATTTGAACAGATGGGTTGAACTGAACACGTATGGGGTGAGATTCAACGTGCCTTCAATGCCAGAGTTCCACAATCGGCGAAATTAGGTAATTGTGGATCTCTATTGAGCAGGCAAGTTGTACACTCTCTAAAAATACTTCAGAGAGCTCGTGGAGTCGATACCCCATCCTGTTGCTGGGGAATTCGACGAAAGGACGACCTACGCATTATTAGACAGGTGTCTCAGTTTTTCTGGTACGTCAGTGTATTACTCCACGGTATATTTCGCAACTGAATATACAGTACTTAAAAATCATTGGTCACATCAGGGATCTTACATTTTTAGTATAATTGAGAGAATCCTCATTTCTTAAAGTTACTGAAACGTTTGTGAGGGAAAATAAATAAATAAATAAAAAAAGAAAGTATATATCAATAGTTAACGAAAGTAAATGTTTAAAATAAATTTCTATGAAAGTTGTCTTTATTTTACAGGAAATCTATCCGATCACATATATGCACAGAATTACAAACTAATATTTATTCCGTATAATTTCAGTCATATGGAAAATTGTAAATAGATAAGTAAAACACAAAACAGCTGCGAAATAGTTTGCAAATTGTTGATTTTTTTTTCGTTGTCTTTTCATGATTTTGGTTTTAACTTTAAGTTGGACATTCAAAATTCAGACAGGTGGCTTTTGAAATATATTTTATTTTTTCCTCCTGAAATGCAGGAAAACCCAATTCACCACGAAAAAATGCTGAGAAATATCGATTTTATGAATGCATTCAAAAATTTAAATTTTATTAAATATAATTCTGACTTCGTGCTACAAATAGAAACAATATTGAAAAACAAAATGTTTTAACTCTACTATTATTCGCTATTTTTTTAAAACCCTGGTCTCTAATAATAAAAGATTAATTTTCAATGTCTGAAATTCCACCAGAAAGATAACTGTTACTGTGCTTGAAAAAAGAAATAAAGTGTTCAGGAGACAGCTAAATTTATACAGTAGAAATACGTGTTTTCGTGAATTTTATGTACACTTTAAATTCTTTTTTGTATGTGTATACTGGAAGTAGGTAGATATATCTCACTGGGATCCACAGGGGCGCAGGTAAGGTTCCCAGCGTTTCATTGATCTCGGGATTGAGATGAGGTTGCGTGGTCAATCCAACGCTCGCCCGCCTGAACCCCCTGGAAAGAAACCCGGTACTCATTCTACAGAGGTCTGGGTGGGCCCTAGGATCCGTTTGGAGGAGAATTTAACGTGGAAAAAAATCCCTGACATCCGACGAGATCGAGGATTGAACCTGTTTCCCTCCAACGCGGGCCCATGTAAGTACTGCAATGTAAACATTCTAAATTATTGCTACAACTACTTTGCATTGAGTAAAATCATTTATACATGACGTATTGTGCTGTATTGTTTTTAATTTCTGTGTGCGATCAGTGTAGATTTTTTCAGAACTGATTAATATGATCACTATTGTAGATATCAAACAATTAAAAAAAAAATAGTAATTGCTTGATTTTTATTTCAATAGTCTACGTGTTTTACAAGAGGGTTTGTGGACGAAACATTCATGATTCTGCTGGTACAATGTTTACAAATGAAATTAGCAGCAAAGAAGGAAGAATACCAAATCATGTAGGGTAAGTGGAAAATGAAATTTTTCACTAAAACCTTCTATAGTTTACTCATATCGGATTATCTTCTTACTAACTAAAAAAACTTGGTATAATTTACTTTCTTTTACAGCAATTGAAGTACTATCATACATTTTACAGGATATTAAAAAAAAAATAACACCAATATTCAGTTTTTTTAATCTCAAGCATAGTATTACACAAATTAAATGCCCGCAGAACATAAATTTATCAGTCTTTGTGTCTAAAGAAAAAAAATCTCACTAGAAAAATAAGTAATATTTTTTGATACTTTATACTACTTTATATAGTTGCAGTCAAACAAAAATATTGGAGAAGTATTAAATGGAACACCATTGTTTACATCAAAAGAAAATTCAAGATGAAGAGATTATTTAGGGCATACTAAAACATTGTTTCAAAATAGAATAAATAAGTTCAAAAGCTATTGTGGAAAAACTGGACAATTTTATAACACTGGGTCATTCCTTTGTACGAAGCAAGATATCATGTGATTTGCTGTTCAAAGGAAATAGTCAATTGCATAACTCTTCTGTACGATAAGGAAATGAACTTAGAATATATTTTAAAATCACAACTGACATTATTAAAAGGCAAAGTTAATTTAACATCAAACTATTGTTTTCTTATTTGTTTAGGAAGATTTGAGAATTTCAAATTTCATCAATCTTCAGAGACTACGCATTTTAACGTCACTGTCTCAATAGCTCTTCTACAATACAGTTACAGCCAACACAAAGCCAAAGAACGTACGTTCTTTGACAAAGCGGCAGTCCTTTTACTGACAACTGTAGAGATTCAACTATTTCATTGAGTTCAAAAATAGCAACAATGCTGATCATTCATTTTTACGCCATGGAACTTAATAGCCCTATCAATATCATCTCAATAAAAAGAACTTTTTAAACTTCGAGTATCAAACTAAAGTGATTTAAAAAAGTGATTGTCAAACTAAAATGACTGGAAGATGCAATCTCGAGAGAGTAGAAGAAAAGTTTACATGGCAATGCATAGCCGCATCTACTCCATAGCATTATTTCAATCCTAATCTGAAAATTTCCCTGAGTCCATAATTACTTATCAATTTTTATGATTAGTGCTTTATTTACTGATCTTTATTCTTTTAACATGTATTCTTACTTGTTAAACTGTGTTCTTGAGGAAGTTCTTCCAATTTTAATAAAATAAAATGTACCTACTTGTAGATTCTTTTTGTTTAAAACACCTCCTCAGTGTTTCTGGTGTTTCTGAAAAGCGTTCCATCTGATACTCCAATAACGATCTACAAAATGTGGTGGATCTTTCCAGGCATTTATATAATCTGGAAATAAAAATAAAAATCAAATTAATGTGTTAAATTATCAACGATTTGTTGAAAATCTCAATTTCGAAAATTGTGAGGAAAATTTTCAAGAAAACTTTCAAAATCGAGTTAGTAAATTGAAATGGAATAAAAGTTAATACAATGAAAATGTTTTGTTTTAGTAAAAATAATTTGGAAAGAGATAGAAACACATGAACAACGAAAGGACGTGTTGTTGTTGTTGTTGTTTTTAAATAGATCCCAAATGAGTTTGTGCTTTGATGAATACAGATAATCCTGATACAATCAAAATGTTATCAAAATATTATAAATGTTTCATAACAACGTAAAACACAGAAATCTACCAATTCTTTTTTATTCAACCATATTTCGTTTTCTTTTACAGACGACTTCATTATGTTAGTAATTCGAGGATAAGAATTGGTAGATATATCTTTTTTATGTTGTTTAATGAAATATACAAGTTTTTAAAGAATGTTTATCGTATGTTCTATTAAGTGTTCTTCCAATTATGATCATTTTTTAGATTGCAATGATATTAAAACCAAATAAATTTTAATTTAATTTTAGTTAATGGTAGTTCTGAATCAACCATTTTTTTTAGGAAATATATTTATAAATTATGTAAAATGAGATTAGGAATTACTGTACATTTCGAATTAATTGAAGTTAATTATTAATAGACTTGACCTTCACTAAAACGTAATAAAAACAAATTCTCAACGAAATCCCAAACAAAATGATCACCATTTCCTTAAATATGAAAAAATATTACAATTACGTCAGTCAGAAAAGATATAATTAAATTGTTGTAATTAAACTAGTAACTAAGTAGTTGAATAACTGACAAATTCACAGTAAATAATTAAAGAAAAAAAAAAATAGAAAAAATAAACAACAACAACTTTGTTAGTTCCTTGACTTTAAAAATTTTTAAATTTTACTTGACGTAAAGTAATTACGTACTAAAATTAGTATTAAAAAGGAAATTTGGTGAATACTATATACATCGTATCAGGAGAAAATGGAAACACACTTTCATTAGTTGCAAATCTAGAGGCAAAACAAATACACCATGTCAGAAACTCAAGTTCATTTGCTGTAGTTTTCACTCCAACGGAAGATAGCTGAGGCTGCTTAAATCAAATTTAGGATGAATTTCTTTAGAGTACAAAAAGCTGTGGTTTTATTTGGGCACGTAAAATTTATTATTACAGAAACATGTAGTTGGTGGTAATATTGCACAGGGTCGATGGGGTGAAAATACGCATGCGCAGTATTACGCCTTACAGTTAGAACATTTTTAAACCATTGAAGAAAAACTGTGATTCGGTTGTTTTCCACACTGTAATGAGAAGAAGTGGCGGCCATTTAATTTTAGTAGGAATATTCTTATCAAGACTTAAGAAATGATAGATTATAATAATTATTGATTTGTATGTTTGTCCGTTTTTGTATATCGTCCCATTTCATTGAGCTAGGTATGCTGGACGGGTCGGGCTGAAGAGAGGCCAATAAGTCTTGAAACAGTACTGTCCCCGATTTCCAGCACAAATATCAAAAAATAGCTAAGTGAATTTGTGTTTTGTTTAGTTATGTGCGTTCTTTGTTTTATTTTACTGTAAAAATGTACTAACGCACGTTAAATCTCTTGTCTAACTATAATAATTAGAAGAAGAAATCTGACGTAGGAGAGACGGGCAAAAAAATATTAGCACAAGAATGCTGAGAAGGTGATAAAAAACATGAGAAAGGAGAAAATAAGGCTAGCTAAATAAAATAATTCCTTTGATAATTAAAATGGTAAATTTAATAGAATTTATTTTACAATGTTCTTTTAAGGCTTCTTCTTTTACTATATTTCTTTTTCCTGTTTTTTCTTTAAAGTTAAAGAAATATAGTTCTAAGGCAAACTGCTATAAAGACAGATCTTAAATGTTGTTACAGCTGAACGAAAAGTTTCAAGTCAGTTTTAGTGGGATATCTTCAATAAAATCTCACTATAATCTTTTCTTTTCTTTTTTTTCTTTTTTGTTTTGTTTAAGTTTCAACTATCAAATAACTTTGTGAATCAACTCTGTGCTGATAAAGATACAATATTCTAGAATTATTCTGTTTTAGTCTTTATGCCTTTCAGCTTTTTCCCAAAATCTTTTCAATATATAGTATATATATATATTCTTTTTTTATATTCGCTTGATAGTGAAATATCGCACAATAGTATAGCTTTGATATAATGCCCAATAGGCGTGTTCATTAATTTGAAATGGAATGGCAGGGAATATAATGACCTTAGCTGTAACAAACAAACAAATAAAAAAACGTTGTGTCCTTTTCCGGATGGTTTTCCAAATAAAACATCAAAGGATCCAAAATGCTACATTCTTCCATTTTCGAATGCAAACTCCTACCAACCCTCCCCCTCCCCACTCGATAAGCTCCTAACATATCGATATAACTCTCCTAAATATACATCGAAGAGAAAAAAGATTGTATAATCAATGGTTGAAACCAAGTGTTTACAATGGGATATCTCAGAACGGCCGTTTCACGCTGTATTGGTGATCATCTTACGCTGACAGTAATCACAAGTAAACAGCCAGGTCTCAATACGGAAGTCATAATTAATGGGGAAGATGATTTCACCGGAAAAAAGATTAGGGCAAAAAAAATTTAAACGACAATGTTAAGTCGAAATCCCATGTCAGTCAGTCCGTCTGTGATCAAGTCCGTCTGTATATCGTAGAATTTTGAAAATTAGAGATACAGTGAAACCTCTGGTTACTAACGATTCAGGTCACGAACATTTCGGGTTACGAACAACAACTTCGAAACTTTTTTGTCTCGTGTAACGAACAGTTACATAATATAACCAATTATGGAAGGTATTGCAAGAACTAAACATTCCAGTGCATCTAATAAAGTTGATAAGATCTCTCTATACTGATCAGAAAGCTACTGTTAGAACACGATATGGAGACACCGAGTGGTTTGATATTGATAGAGGTGTGCGACAGGCTTGCATTCCATCCCCGTTCCTCTTTAATCTGTACTCAGAATGGTAATGAGGAAAGTAGACCTGGAAGAATCAGAAATCGGTGTGAGGATTGGTGGTAGAGTTATCAACAACCTTAGATATGCAGATGATACAACTTTGTTGTCAGAAACTGAGGAAGGGTTGAAACAACTTATAGGAAAGATCAAGAGAGAAAGTGAAAAGATGGTCTCCTTCTTAATTTCAAAAAGACAAATGACGACTGTTGAAACAGATAACAACAAAATAACCATCGATGGAGAACAATTTGAATGCGTGAAAGATTTTTGTTTCCTTGGATCCAAGATTCACCAGAGCGAAGGCTGTTGCCCTGAAAGTAAGCGTCGAATCACATTGGGCCAAAGAGCAATGTTGAACATGAACAAAGTGTGGAAAAGTAAGGACATCGGTCTTTCAACTAAATGCAGACTAGTCAATGCCATAGTGTTTCCTGTTGCATTATACGGATGCGAAAGTTGGACAATGAAGAAAGCTGACTGTAAGAGAATAGATGGGTTCGAACTGTGGTGTTGGAGACGAGTCTTAAGAATTCCATGGACAGAAAAGGTTACAAACAAGGAGGTTTTGATGCGCATAAAACCTTAAATATCACTTGGAGGGAAGATAACAAGAATGCAGCTCAAATATTTTGGACATGGGTTACGATCAGATTCACTTGAGAATACAATAATGCTGGGAATGATAAGTGGGAAAAGAAGGCGTGGCCGCCCGAAAATCACATGGATGGACACGATTAAAGCAGTCACAGGCCTAAGTTTAGAACAGTTAAGAAGGAAAGCATAAGATCGGAAAGAGTGGAGAGATGACCCATAGAATAGCCAAGAGTCGGATACGGTTAAATGGTTAACAACAACAACGAACGGTGCCTCGGGTTACGAACGAAGGTGAGAGAGACAGAGAGAGCAAGGTTTAACGTTGGAGACAAACGATCGCGTACAGTACAAAGTTACAAGTTACGGAGCCAAATCACACCAAAGGCGTCTCACCTGAAAGTATCTCTCCGCGCCCACATCATTCTTTTTCCGATGTAAACAAGATATCGTAATGTATTTATTTGTATAATGTATTTATGAAATATAATTACTTTCCATTTAAATTATTTGGTTGTTTTCTTTCTCTTTATTTAATACGTGAAGTATTCCTTAATACAAAACGTATTCTTTGCGTTTTGTCAGGTAAACGACCGCATGTTAATAAAAAGGAACGATTCTTTCATCTTGAAACGAATCATCTCTTTTCCATTGATTTCAATGTTTCGGGTTACGAACGTTTCAGTTTACGAACCGAGTTCTGGAACGAATTAAGTTCGTAACCCGAGGCACCACTGTAGCTGTAGGTTGTAACTAGATTAAGAACCCTGTTGACTTGCTGTATCGGACCAACAGGTATGACGCTAGGATCAAAAACTTGCTAAACAACTTTGTTGTAAGAACTCCAAAATGTAACTTCCCTGTTGTTGCACCAACTTTTGCTCTTTTATTTTTTTTATATTACGACACTTTTAATTTCCCCATCTCACATTTTCGCCCTTTTAGAAATAGCGTTTGTTTTAGTAATATTTATTTACAGCCATTAAATGTGTTACATTTCCTCACTTGTTTCATGTACTTAAAAAAGAAATTATGATATTAAGTGAATTGTGTTAATTATTTCTCAATACCGGGAGCTCTACTGTATATTTACAGCTCTACTGTGTTTTATAGTATATCTACACGTGTTTCAGTGATCCATTTTATCTTTCTGTGTTAAATTTTCTCTTTCTCAGTTCTCTTCTCAACTTGTTTCGAAGGAATGGTTTCCATAATTACTGTATAGGCCTACGCCTGTTAATGTGACGTTGTCTCCAAAATGGAACTAGAATGCCATCACTCTCTGGACTCTGTCAATAATTGTGGAGATTAAGAAATTAATGGTCAGAAGTTTAGAGGAGCCTGTCGATTTTTCCAAGATGGCGAAATTATTATTAGCATTTCACTAAGAATGGAAATTGAGAACTTTGTATTAGTTCAATGTTCTTAATCCAACACCTATTAACTATTTTGTGAGAAAAGTTTGTTTGGAACCAAGGATTGTGAAAAACTTTAGTCATTTCATTCTCCCAATGTTAATACATAGTTTACTGCATTCTGATATTTACATTCATGCATTTATCTGGGTTGAAATAACCAATAACTGCAGAATAATTAGTCTGGCCAGTGTTGGATTCAGACTGGTGAGATCTTGAGCTATATAAAGCTTAGAGTATCCTTAGCATCCTTTCTGATGTCAGTCACTCCTATATATCTTACAAACCTGAAATTGTAATATACTCTGTCCGGCCACGTTATTAGGTACACCTACCTCGTAGCGTCCTTTAGCTCTCAAAACAGCCTGAATTCGTCGAGGCATGGATTCCACAAGATGCTGAAAACGTTGTTGAGGTATTGTGTACCATGCAGACATGAATGTGTCACGCAGTTCCTGAAGGTATAGGCCTGGAGCGAACAGTCCGTTCCAACTCATCCCACAAATTTTCAATCGGGCTGAGATCTGATTTCAATCGGGGACTGAGCGGGCCATTGCAGCAAGGAAAAGTCATCGTCTTGTTCTTCAAACAAGCCCATAGTGATGCGGGCTTTGTGCACCGGCGCATTATCCTGATTGAAGTAGCCATCTGCATGAGGATAAATTGTTAACATGTACGGTTGCACTTGGTCACCTACGATGTTTAGGTACGCTCTAGCATCCTGATGTGCCTCCTGACGTAAGTTAAACGAACATACCTACATTACAAACTTTAAGGCAATTGTGGATGCAAGTATAAGCAGACAAACAAACAAGAAACATATTCAGTGGGAATAGTAAGATTTCACATTCATCTCGACAGAAAAGCTCAACTGAAATCAATAAAAGTAACAGATTTAGAAGATGTTAACTAGGTATACGCTCAGTTTTAACCGTCTCGTAGAGAGCCTGAGCAAAGTATTAGCGTGATGCGAGTAGCCTTCAAACAGATAAATGCTCAAGTGGTCTTCACATGCTAAGTGAATAATTAAAAAAAAATGAATCTAAAAGCGATTTTTAAGTGAAGTTTTTTGAATAGTCTTTGGCTACATTATTTTAATTTGCAGGATTGAGAGTAAAATTCTAAGGAACCCAAATCGAAAGTTTGTTGTCTTTAGAAAAATGATCATGCCAATGGAATGGTTTAGTACGGATGGATATATTTTTTCTCTTCCCCAGCAGTGTTCTTATACAGGGTGTTTCATAATTCGCGCAGCATCGGAATTTCCATTGTTAAGGAAAAAATTTTCCTAATTTTCCAAGGCTTTCAGGTACAATATTTTGATTTGGTTTTATTGTCCGAACCTCAGAAAGTGATTTTCAGTCGATGTCACTACAAAATAACACCTTTATTTGAAGATTTTTGTGATATTCGTTCTACGGGAAATACTTGATCATTCTTCTATTACGTACTGTAATCGGGTTATTACGAAAGTATTTCATAACTTCGTGCTCTTGTTTGCTCAGCAATTTTTTTTTATAAAAATTTTATTGTGTTTGTTTATTTTAACTGTTTATTATCTTGCTCTTTTTTCCCTATATTTTATTAGAATAAACAACAAAACTAACAGAATAAGGAATGGATAATAGAATACGGGTTAATATCGGCACAAATTGCAGCCTTTCCCGCTCCATTTTCGTTTTCTGAAGTTCTCACGATCAGGAGTCCCGTAAACCCTCAAACTGTAGTGGAATGACTAGTACAGTGACCAGTGACCTCGCCAATTTGAATCAAGCTGTTGTGCTGCACTTGCAAAGGTTTAATTTTACGCTATTTTTGTTCGACATAATGGAAAAATATTCAATATTAGAACTGATGTTTTTGCTAAAAACCGTTTACTTAGGCAATTCTTACTGACAAGCTTGCAATTGCTTGCAGTTCAATATCCCGACCGTCCAATCTCACACTCCACAACTGTAGGAAGATTGGTGAAAAGGTTTGAGGAGACCGGCGGTGTCAACGACCGGAAAAGAAAAGAAGATTAAGAAAAGTCAGGACCCAGAAACTAAGGCGGAAATTTGCTTGGCTGTTAAAATTATCTTACACTCTAGTGTTCGTGAAATTTCGTTCGCAAGTGGAGTTAACCTAACCAGTTTTCTCAAGATTTTAAAGGGCCATTTAAAGTTCACTCATTCAAAATAATCAATATTCATGATCTAAACGGTGACGATCTGGGTTGAAAGGTAGAATTTTGCGAATGGAAGATGGAAGTATACAAAGGAGACCCAACTTTTATAGAAAGAGCTTGCTTTTCTAACGAAGCAACATTTATCTTACACGGAGAAGTGAGCCGCCATAACTGCAGGTACTGGGAGCAAGAAAATCCCAGGTGGAACTAGGTAACACACACACACTGTATCAAGGAAAAAAAAACCCATCGTCTGGGCAGGTCGACTGGGTAATCACATTATTGGCCACTTTTTCATTCAGGGATAACCGAGAACCGATATTTACAGCTGTTGGAAGAGGAAATTGGTCCCTCCAATTTCAGTAGCAGGGGAAAACGAAATATAGTTCCAACAAGACCTAATAGATATATTATTCCATTCAAGTTATAATACCTCCGATTTTTTTTCTCAGCACTGGAAACAGATAGAAACATGCGGTTTGTTTTAAAATAAGCTGGCACTCTTTGTGAATACGCCAGAGATGGCAGCACTGTACGGCAAACATAACCCTAGCGGCAGCGGCGAGAGTGAGCGACTGTTTGTGATACTTAAAATGGCGACGTTTTCATTACAAGAAAAGCGTGTTAACATTCGTTTTCTCCATTTGCGTGGTGTGACACCGA